>MDKI01218623.1:0-10729 GCA_005239505.1 Nicotiana paniculata
CATTAAATTGTTAGATTAATTACTAGTTGATTATTTTGTTAGTAGAATTAGTTAAAAACACAACTTGATATTCAAAAGTCTTAAGAAATTTGATTAAACATCAGTTTAGTATTTAATAAATTCAATTGATACGTTCAATTCCTCGTGGGATCGACTTTGGGCTTAATACCTCATAATTATATTTGCAACGCCCGTTTAGTCTTTATAAAAGACATAGTTGAGCGTGATCACTCGTCTTCTAGGAACAAACTCCTCATCGCTGTAAGTGCTTCTTCTTTGTCTGATTCATAAATAATGCCGGCCTACTTGAAAGTCTGCTCATGATGAGGTATCGGCTGCTCCAAAGGGTAATAGGGACCTCACCAAGGTGGCGACCAGTCGTTGAATTCCTGCCAAGTGTACTCATACCCCAGACCAAAAATGGTACCGTGTTTCTTGAGTTTTATGGGCTTTGTGATCCCTTGGAGGTTCTTACCGAGCCCTTTTCCTGGCTCATATCCTCTCCAGATGAGGATGCTCTCAATCTTACTATCCCACCACTTGTCCTTGTCGATAGTATTGACCCACTCAATTTGGTGGTAAGTTCCCCCACCTATCTTCCTTTTTCCGTCAATCACCGGAATAGTTTGGCGACTATAAATGAGGTTGCTACTGTCACCATGAATAATCACCTCTTGGTGGTTCCACTCAAATTTTACCGCCTGATGTAGTGTTGACGCTACGTCCCCAGAAGCATGAATCTAGGGTCGTCCCAACAATAGATTGTAGGATGCTGGCACATCTATCACCTGGAAATCCACTTCGAACCAAGTCGGTCCCATCTACAGACATAGACTGATCTCCCCCATGGTGGACCTCTGAGAACCGTCGAAGGCTTTCACATTGATCGCTCCATCACTTATATCATGTGGCCCTTTACCCAATTTCTTGAGTGTTATCAACGGACAGATGTTAAGACTAGAACCTCCATCGATCAAGATCCTTGTGATGAAATGATCTTCGAATTGCACGGTGGTTTGCAGCGCTTTGTTGTTCCCCAATCCTTCAGGTGGTAGCTCGTCCTCATGAAAAGTGATTTTATGACGCTCCGGTACCTGGCCTACCATATTGGCCATTTCCCCGCTAATGATGTTGTTTGTCACATATGCTTCACTCAACACTTTCAATAAAGCATTTCTGTGTGTTTCAGAATTTTGCAGCAAAGAGAGGATGGATATATGTGACGGTGTCTTGTTTAGCTGGTCGATGACTGAATACTCCTTAGCCTGTACCTTTCTTCAAAGGTCATCCGAACCTGTTTCAATAAGGGGAGACCGGTTGGCAGCCTGCTTGCTTGACTCGACCAGATGCTTAGGGGTGTAGACCCTACCAGTTCTCGTCATACCCTGTGCTGCGACAGCTTCCTCAGACCTGACCTTGCCTTTCCTTCTCGCGTTGGCTGTGTAGTCCCAAGGGATAGTGTTTGAATAGAAAGGCGGTGAGGTTGACATTGCCACCGAAATTGGTGCGGCCATCCTTACTTCAAACGGAATGTGTGTTCGAGGTGGCAAGACTGCGACCTCGAATGGTGTTGGTGCATTTGCTAGAGATACAAACTCAACTTCAATTGGCACTGGTGCCTTTGCAGGTGGCGCTGCTTCAAACTCAAATGGTATAGACATATTCACCTCAGCGTCCTCAGATAGTTGAATCTGGACTGATCTGTTTGAGAGTGATTGCGGGTTTCTTTGGGTCATCGCCTTCTGCCATCAACCCATTGATCCCAATCATCTTTTATTTCAATCATATGGATACCTCTACCCTTATGGTTTGGCAAAGGATTGTCGCGGACGTTTGGAGCGGTGTCTTTTGCCACAATAATCTTGTTATCAATAAGAGCCTGTATTTTGTCCCTCAGAGAGCGGCATTCTTTGATGGTATTTCCTTTCATGCGGAATGGTATGCACAAGATTTGTTTTTGTTAACCCACTGAGAAGGGTTCTCAGGGGTGGCAGCAGGGATATGTGTGACATAACCAGCAACTTTGAGCTTCTCATACAGCTGGTCAATGGGCTCGGCTATCACTACTAGAAATCAGAGCTATGGCAACGCTTTTTATTGCTACGGTTCCATAACCGTTCCTATAGGCGTTCTATTGTTACTGTTATAATCGTTACAAAAACTTTTTGAGACTACCAGGACACTTAGCACTTGAACCGTTGCAATAGTCTAAGGCCTTACTTGTTTGCACTTAATGGAGGTCTGAATCTTAATCATTCAGATCTCAGACATTAAGTGCGTTTATTTTTAAAGTCTGAATCTTAATTATTCAGATCTTAATCATTAAGTGTGTTTGTTTTTTTACTTCATAACCACTTAATGGGTCTGAATAGGTCTGTATGATTAAGATCTATAACAGAGATTTAATTTCATTAAGATGCTATTATCCATATTCATTATTACGCCATCGCCTACCATTGTCAACTACGTACCACCATGCCACCCACCACCACCATGCCACCCATCACCACCATACTCAACCACAACCATCATCCTCCATCATAGCTGCCACCATTGTCGACTACCACCACCCACCATCCTTACCACTCCCACCACCATCATTCTCAACGACAACCAACACTCATCCACCTCAACTACCACTACTGACCATTACATCATCATCAACAACCATAGCTGGCTCTACCCATCATTATAAACTACAACCACCCACCGCCATCTTCCCCAATCACAACTACCACCACCACCATCCACCATTATTAACTATCACCGCCCATCACCACCATCCTCAATCATAATAGGTACCACTACCAATCACCACTAGCTACTACTAAACTACCACCATCAACCAAATCTACCACTAACTACCGCTTTTAGTCGGCATTCACAAGCACTACCGTTAGCCATCACCACCAGCAACTATCATATTTTAAAAGCTATATATTTTAGTGATGGAATATTAGATTAATTAGTATTTTATTTGAATTTTATGTTTATTAATTTTCAAATAAACGTAAATTTTATACCTTCAAATGTTAAAAATCAAACGTCTTAATCATTTAGTATTCAGATCTTAATACACATCTTAACATTCAGACGTGTATTCAGATTCAGATGTCTTAATCTTAATACAAATCTTGATATTCAGACGTGTATTCAGATTCAGACGTCTTAATATTAAAAAATAAATAAATGAGGCCTAAATAACCTTTCGTATAGATACATATATGGTAACAGTTTATATAACCGTAGCAATAGGTATATCTATGGTAACAATTGGATGTATTGTTACGGTCATTTTAGTTCCCTCCTTATTTCACCCAAAATTTTAGTACTTGCTAAAATAAAGTGAGGCCCACAATCTTATTTATTTTTTTAGTTTTATATCTATTTTTTAATAAAAAAATATATAACATATATCTAAACCTCTTAAATATAAAAACTCCATCCGAAAAAATCCCCTAATTCTTTCACATCGGAAATTACGAGGTTCCTCCGATTAGTTTCATCGGCAATTACCAGGCTCCTCCTCCGTAGTTTCATCTGAAATTTTGAGGATATTGATCGAGTTTCCAGGCTCCGAAAAAGCATCCGAAATTACCAGGCTCCGAAAAATTGATAGTCTCCTCTAGGCTCATCCATAATCGAAAATATACTCTGTTCCGACAATCGAAAATCGCCTCCAGGCTCAACAACTCCTCCATAATCGGCAACACTGGAGGCGGCGTGATAATCCTTTAGAGTTTCTCCACATTAGAGTATCTCCACATCTGAATCGGTAAATATATTCATAGCAGCTTTTTAAATTTTTAGCAGCTTTTTTAATTAGTTTTTCTTTAAATTTTTGGGTTGGTTTTAGCAGCTCAACTTGAGTTTTTGTTAAATATCTGGGTTGTTTTTTTAATTTATTTTTATTTAAATTTCTGGGTTGGAGGCTTTAAATTTCTGGTTTTTGTTTAAAATTCTGTAGCCAAAGCAGTGGTATTGCTAAGATTTCCACCAGTTGAGTGTTTGAAAGAAGTGTTTGCCTAAGGATTAAGTGCTGGAATGACTTATTTTATTGTAGCAGAAAAGAATATTCTTGCTACTGCTCGGAAAGATTCCTTTAAACATGGCAACAATTGAATCACTAATTTAACTTGTTAAGTATTAATTTTAGCACTAAGTTTTACTTTATATCAACATTACTGTAATCTCTAGTTTAAGTAAAATTATGCGCGCGATTGGTGAGAGAGCTTGTCTTAATTAGTTGACGAGACGTCTCTATCTCCAATCAGTAGGTTAGAAGTTCGAATCATGTGAACCCATAGAGTGAATCAGTACTGAAGCTAATGAGTTACACTTAAATTTAAAGAAAAACTGATATATGTACACGTACAATATATGAAATCTTGAAGAGGACCATTTCTCGGTTAGTAAAGTCTACATATTCCAATATTGAATTGATTGATATTTGAGCATGGGCCCATTACTTTTTTCCGCTTACCAGGTTTATGAATAGTTTTACTTGTTGAAAGTGAAATTGAAAGCTTATAATCAGGGTTGATTTAAAGCTAGATTAAGAAAACAAATTAGTTGTGCAAAAAAGTAAAAGTTATGGAAGTAAATACTTGTTATGTACAAAAGATCAAATGGCGGCTGCTTCGTAATTTATTTTCTTTTTCCTCTGATTTGTTTTAATTTCCTTTTCAAATGGCCGTTGTTCTATGGATTTTTGCCTATTTTCCTCTCTAGTGTTACTGAGTGGAGTACTAGAAAGAATAGGGATGTCTCCATTTTATGATTTGAAAGACTAATAGATGAAATTGAGGAGTAGTGTCATACTTTTTAAATTAATTGGTTTCATTTGGACTATCAGAGATTGAACTTGGCAAAACTAGGAACTGGTTTACTTTGGAGATACTGGAAAAACTTCAACCTTGTAAGTTTACATCAGCACGGATCATTTCAGTGATCAACGAAACATGTCAGTTCAATTTAGTAATAGGTTTTGCATATGTGCAGGCACTTCTCATCGCAGGTCTCGACAAAGGAACAACTTCTTAGTGCTGTGCAGCAACACTTCTCATCACAGGTCTCATCCATTTTCTTGCTATGCTTAACTGCTTAATCTACTTGCTTAGCTCCAAGTTTTACTAATGGATATTTCCAATCTTAATCCATATGAAAAAAACTTGTTCGAATATGTTCTGCCCTGTTTTATGCTTGTGCTCTGTTTTTTTCAATTTATTGGCTCATAAAAAAAATCAAGCCAGAACATGAGGGGGCGTGTTAAATACATAATTAAGTAAATAAAAGTGTGTAACTCTCTAATAACTTAAGCTTTTAGATGAGATACACATTTTGACAATTCTACCTGCAAGCTAAGTAGCCTTCTTCCAAGTAACTAGATCAACAATTATTTGTCATGATCATTATTATCTGTAGTGACCTGATTGCATAATTTTTACATTAGTGTTGATGTATAGAAGCTAATCTCATAAAATATAGTAGTTATGTAGTTGAGTATTAACAGTAAGAGTTAAGAATCTATGTTCTTGAGTTGTATAACAATATCACACGTTCCATATGGTGCTGATTCTAAACTACAAATGTTGCAAGGAAACAGGAAAGATGATGATACCACAGAGAGTTTCTGAAACTTTCATAAGTACTATTGGCCATGTAGATGGTCGAATAGACTTATACAATACTGAAATTTTAACCAAGGAAATTCATCAACCTGATTTCGGAGATAAAATAATTTGTGTGGGAATACGACATAGACATCCTATAGACCTATGTATGATGGCTTAAAGTTAGCCTATGAGAATGAAAAGGTTGTTAGGGATGTTGTAAATATTCACTAGAAGGTATACATCTTATGATTTCCAATAATTGACGACTCTTTAGTCAATACTTTGGAAGATCAAACACCATAAACCAGTGATTAAAAAAGTGCTCGCTTCTTCTTCTCTTCTTCATCAACTTCTGATTTCTGAAATAATCTCAAAGCATCAACGAGGGTTGTTCTTCTTATTCAACAATACAGCTATGTTCTGCTTCTACACTTCCTATTTTCAGTCTTCTTCTTTTTCTTTTTCTTTTTCTTCTACACTTTAGATTTTCAGTCTTCTTCTTCTTCTTTTTCTTTTTCTTTTTCTTTCTAAAAGTCCAAAAAGCGGAAAAATGTTGACGAATTTTTTTTAACCTTCGGTTCTTTCTCAGAAAATTTCTGCCCAATTTTTCCATTTTCTGCCCAAAATTTCTGCCCAATTTGTCCCTAGTTGATGAAGAAGAAGAAGTTGAAGAAGATGACAGGAAATATAATAATGATAGTGGAATACATGAATTTGACAATCTTCTAGAAGAATAGGATGCTCATTCTTTGAAAAGTATAATAACTTAATCACAACTTTCCTATTCATTTTGTAAGAGATGATTTTTAAGAAATTAACGTTTAAAGGTCTTAAATTGTTTTACTTGCTTATTGTTTGTGACTTTCTGAGTTCCACTCTTAAAAGCAGTGGTCAACGTCAAATTACTATGCTTTCGGTTTATTTGGTTAGTTTTGCTGATTTACTTTTATCGTATAGGATATCTATGGATTATGGTTATAAAAGTTGGATGAATTTCCTAAGATGGACAGATGAGTATATCCGTGGAGTGAATAATTTTCTTGTTAAGGCATTTGAATGAGCCGCCCAAGGAAATAAAATATTATGCCCTTGCAAAAAGTGCACGAATCGCTATTGGTATTATAAAAATGTGATGGAGGATCATTTGGTTATTCATGAATTTGTTGATGGTTATACCAAATGGGTTTTTCACTTTTGTCCTCTAATTCACTTTTTACACACTGCCATACATACAGGTATAAGGAGAGAAACTGCTTCATTCTAGTTCTTCGTAGATCTGGTGAACAAAGCTCAATCACTCTGCCGTTCCTAAGATTTCCTAAGATCTGGTGAATCAGAAGTGTCTAGCCTCTGCATTTACTTGTTCATAATCAGAGGTAATTTCTGTTTTATTGTCTGGCAAAATAACTCTTGCGTATTACTGCTAACCTGAGATGAACCATTCTACTTTTAGACATCTCATGTCATGCAACTATAAGTCTTTCTAAATCAAATTTAAACTAACCTGATTGAGCATGTGAAATTATGGCTGTAAAAAGGAATGTGATAGTTACTAGCTACAAATTAGAAGGTCCCTTTATTTTCTGACTGTTTGTTGCTTATATAGGTTAGTTTTCTTGGATTTTCAGCAGTGGAAAGTAGAATCCATTTGTTGACTCTCCTGATATTTTCGTAATCGTGTCGCTCAACTAGCCAAGAAAATATGACAATGCTTGACTCGTTTATTTGCAGAAAATGTCCGAAACCAATACAATGAATCGAAATAAGTTGAAGTGTCCGCACACTGCTGACAGAACACCTTTTGCTCTAATTCGTGAGGTTTGATGTTTCTCTTTCTTCTTTTCGTTTTTCTTTTTTAATTAAGAACTTGCTAACTTTACATGGAAAGATTCTTATACTAGTTTCATGTAACTAGGCAAAAAAGAAGGAAATGTCTGATACTCCGGATACTCTATCAAGTAAGGATATCTTTGTGGCTACAATAAAAAGAAAACTTGACCGAGTATACAAAAGCTTATATGACAATACGATGAGTAAAATTGTAAGAAATTTCTAATTTAAAGTTTTTCGCGATTATTTATTTTTTCTTAATTAATCATTCAATTTTATTTACTTAAACTCTTTTCTCTATGGTTTGTAGGCTGAAATGGAGAGAGTACCATCAACTCAAGAAACTAAAGATGGCAGTCATTCATTTGACGCTTTTGCATCAGTCATGGGACCTGAACATCTAGGTCGCGTGAGATTGTATGGACGAGGGGTTACCAAGACTGTCTTAAAATGAAAATAGGGAATCTTGGATCTTCTTCTGATGCTGCTGATGAGAGGATGCAACAGGAAATGGAGGAAATGGAAGAGAGGATGCAACAAAGAATGCTGGAAAAGTTGAACGAACAAAAGGATGTTATGGAACAACATATTACAATGAACGTCGTCGCACGACTTCAGCAGAATTGCGACATGATGCTAACATGATAAGGTTCGTAGAAGCTTCCTCTGCACAACAAGTTGCTGTTCAACTAAACAATCGACCATCTGTCGGTAGTAACAATCAAGGTCAGTACTTACTAAATATTATACATCTTCTTCTATTTCTTCTTCTCCTCTTTACTTGTACTTCTTCTTCTACCATTTCTCTCTCTCGCAAAGCCTAAATAGTTTTTTTTACTTTGCCTATGTCACTTAGTCACACAAATGAAAGAAATGAAAAGAGAATACCTAACATTTGGAATAGTTGCAAAATGTATGGCTTGTGCCTTGTGGTATTTGGCACTTGATAGTGATATCTTTTGTGTTGTTGACTGCCTTGTTGGCACTTGATAGTGATATCTTTTGTGTTGTTTCTTTCAAAAGTATAAGATTAGGCACATTCTTTCTTTGTGTGGGAGAGTTGTATTGGTCTGCATAGATAAAAAGCATATGTTATGAACATGTGTTTTTCATCTACGTTCCTTTGCCTTTTTTAGCATTACCAACTCCACTCTAATTAATTCATTACTCTTAATTCTTTATATTTTATCATCCTTTTTTATTTCACTTTTTAGTGTTCTGCTTTTGGCATTAGAAATGGACTCTTCAAAATTATTTGGACAAGTAGAAGAATGTAACAATAGTGAATCAGGTTGGAAAATGTACATTGGTTCTCCTTCAAATGGTGAGGATGACGTGGAAAATGAGGATTTTGATGAATTGGGAGAATGTAACTACAAATTTCATATTCAATATCACATGGAACTTTCCTGTGGATACTGTAAATGCATCGCACTTTGTTCGTTTGCATTTCTGTGACATTGTTAGTATGGTGCCTGGCCAGTTGTACTTTTAATGTATATCTGGTTTCACAACGTATAAAGACCTTGATTTGTCTTCCGTTACATTCCGTGAGCTTGCTACACCGTATTACATAGATTTTGTGGTGTACTCAGGCAGTTCAGGCGTTGTGCAAGTAAGCGTTGATCATTCTAACCTAAGTAGTACTATGAGGAAGAATGCCATTCTAAATCGCGTTCAGATTATGAAAATGATTAATTATGTGGCTTCAAAATCAGGTTCTAAGAAGAGAAATGTTTGGGTTATAGTGAGTTCTGTTCTTGGAAGTTTTATTTTGTTGAGTGTGGTGATACTTGCTAAATGATCTTAATTTTGATACGGAGGCACAACTGTTAATCCAGCTTGTTAATTTCCAAAAGTTTTTCATGATAGAGCTCTTGGTAATGATATTTTCAATGATGGTGGGGTGATGTACTTGTTTTTCTTTCAAGCTATGGCTTAGTTTATCTTGAAGAGTAATGCCTTTATTTATCCTCTTTTGTAGGTGGAGTAAATCAAGAAATCGAAGAAGATGATGAAAGTGAAGAACTAGACCTTACTTGAGATGAATTTTGAATTTCTATAGATGACTGTTCTATAGGAACCTTTTGTTATCAACCTTTTTGAAACTAATTAGTCTCTTGAAAAGTTGCATTTGGGGTAGAACATTTTCTTTATGGATAATTCATATTATTAAAAGTTTCATTTTATGATTTATTTAAATTTTAGTGTTATTATAATTTATTTTATATATATAAATATTTATTTATTATAGGGGCTATATTTTTGTTTCAACTGACCTGTTGCAATAGCTTACCAGAACCATTGCAATAGGACACAAAATGGCGTTCCATGATACAATGCAAACCGTTGCGATAGGGCATATAAACCGTTGCAATAGGGGTAAAGGAACCGTTGTTATATCCATACATAACCGTAACAATAACTTACAAAAGTGTTGCATTAGATAATATGGTAACAGTTAAGAACCATTCCATATACACTATAGAAATGATTTTAAACCGTTCCAATTGGAAAATATAACCGTTCCAACAGAGAAAGAGAAAACAGTTGCGATAAATGCATCTATAACCTCGGAGATGCAAACCGTTGCTAGAACCGTTCCCATAGACCTATTGCCACGAGGGCTGATGGAATGGTCTGTAAACCGCTCCCATATCTATATGGCAACAGTTAAACAGTCTATGGGAACGACTTTTCAACCGTTACCGTAGGCCAATTTTTCAGTAGTGTATGGCGGTGTATTGCTTTGGAGGGAGGCGATCAAAATTGGGACGAGGTCTAGGGAAGTTTTGGCATGCAGGGAGTGATTGGTAATGGGATAGATGGGAATTATAAGTGTGGTAAACGGGAGCGGGTTGTGAGTACCTGGGCAAAGCAGGTTGATATGTGGGCGGTGGAGCTTGGTAGGAAAGTGGTGGAGCTTGTTAATTTGGTGAGGGTGCTTGGTAATTCGGGGTTGGCTGGTATGTGAGTGGAGGTGTTGGATAAGTTTGGTATTTGAGTGGGGACTTGGCTCTTTGTGCAATCATTACGGCTCCCACGTCGCTCTTCTTTGGATGATGTACCAAGATAGTGCGTCTCTCTTCAAACTCCTCATGAACATTGTTGGTTGTAAACGCCCACACAAGTATACGTGATCGTAGCAAGTAATATAATGTTAAATCGAATGTCGAACCCACAAGGACTTGCGTGGACTACTTGCTAAATCACTCTAATTGTTATTTAATTAAGCCAAAATAAAATCAAGGATGCAACTATTTTATACTAGGTTTCTATGAAAT
>ML315464.1:0-22495 GCA_005239505.1 Nicotiana paniculata
GAGATTTCAGAAGGATCAAATACAGTGGCAGAAGCAAAGGCAGTCCTGGAAGCTTTGAGGTATGGTGTGGAGAATGATTTTGTTTTAATTGATTTGAACACATATTCAATGCTCCTGAAAAAGGTCATACAGGGGGAATGGAGATCACCATGGAATATCAGTGAAATTGTGGAAGAATTAAAGTACATGATGTCCAGAAGCAATGTAACAGTATCTCATACGCTAAGGGAAGGGAACAGTCTAGCGGATCATCTTGCAAATTATGCTCTAGACTATGGGCCAATCGAGTGTTTTTGCTTTCATGATCTGGATNTACGTTAGTGATGGATAGGGGAGGCAAGACAAAGGAGATGGAGAAATCAGAAGACTACAATTATACTTACCATTCTCAAATTCATACGAAGGAGAGTATGGTGAGTACAGATTACACTAACTTGGGTGTCTGTTTTGCAGGTGTTTAGCGTGCTTATGCCTTATCCTATGATGAAGATTCAACTGGAGGTATTAGTGTCAAACACTCAGTCCAGTGAAACAAAATCACGGGTAGGCATTGGCACTGAAGGAGGAAATGATGCCCAGTTGAATAGTTCATTATGCAGAGGATCCATTGGAGGACACAGGAACATGTACACAATCATGACACAGACGTGCAACATCACTGGGAATAGAAGAAGAAGAAGGGGTCATAAGACAAAACAAAACTGTCCAGAAAGATTTGGGCAGCCCAGTCTATTGGCAGATAGTTTAAGAAGGAGTACAGGGAGTCAGGCAAGCATAAATGCAGAAATTCAGGAGAGGAACAGTTACTATATCTATGCCATATATATTGAGGAACTACCAGCTGGTGGTATTAGCACAATGTGCTCATTCCGCTAGTAGTGAATCATGGATATGCATAAACATAGAAGCAAGGAGATACGAGAGGATAATGGGAGATAAAATTGATGCCAAAACTTTGACGTGGAGGCTGCTATCAAGAGTCATATGTACTTGTATCACTACACACCCTCTAGAACTCAAGTATTATGACACACAACAACAGGATCAAGTCACAAGTAAGAGCAGACATAAGCAGGAAATGCACACATGGAATCTGATCATCTGGAATAAGATGCTGGGCAGTTGTATCCAGCAACTGCTCAACTCCTAAATGATCTACTAAGAGGCAAGAATCCAGCAAGCAGATACAGTCACATGACAGTTTCAGTGATATCACAGTTGAGCCAAAACCATTGTGTGGAGGTACGGATGAAACAGTATAAGCAATGCAAATTGATATACTGGATTCTACTTGAAGCAAGGAATANAGATTCTACTTAAAGCAAGGAATATGATCGAGCAGTACAGTAAGAGTGATTATCAAGACAACAAGGTTTAAACATTATCTTAGATAGTTTTTTATACAAATTTTAGACAGTAGTGTCCATAGTTTTAGAATTTCAAGTTGTAATATCAAGTTTGGGATGCTCGAGCCCAAAGTTGATAATAGGATCTATGTAGTAGGCATAAATTATTGTTTTGCACAGTGCAAGACGACATGCTATCTTGTTTTATTTTTCTATATATAAATAAAAACTAGCCCTAGGCACTGCCTAGTGGATTGCTTAAAAAAAATGAAAGGGATCAGAAAAGCTTTAGAGGAGGAAGAAAGGAAGCAAAAAAAAAATCTTACCATGGGTTTTCACCTTCCAACCAAACCTCGATGAGATATACTTCCAAGAACATTATTTTAAAGGAGCGATCAACAAAAGTTTTTCTACCTAATCACGAAAATCGAAGACATTCTCGACCGTTCCCATGGTTGCTGCAAAGGAAAACAAATAGTCACGATACTGATAATTTATCAAAAATAAATAAGGAAAGTGAGCAAAACTGTGCTCACTTGCAAAGTTCCACTTCTCAGGGAAAGAGAGATTTTATTCACCTACTATACCTGCAGTAGGAACATCAACATACCGAACATACCATCCTCTATCTTTGTTGTCATTAGGTATAACTAAAACTCTTTTACTCCTAGCCGCAAAAGTAAAAACTCCTTGACGGAACAGCATCGGGGAATAGAGGTGAATAAGATGATGGAAAGTAAAAATAATGGAAGCTAAGTTGGCCAAATACCTAAGGCATGCCACTTCCCTCCAAACGAGAGGACCGATTTGTCCCAAACAAACATTGAAGAATCGACAAAATTCTATGATGACAGGGTCGATAGGAGGCTTAGATCCTAAAGTGAAAGGATAAATGTATACAAAAGAATACTCGGTTCCATAAGAGGTTATTCTCTAATTGTTATTAGGAACTACAACTGGAAAATTAGATTTCCAACAGCAATCTCTACGCACGAGTGACACTAAACCTTCTGTTATTTGGGTAGGATAAAGGTCAGCACAATCATGTGATGACATGGAAGAAAACTGTTTACTAATAGCCTTACTATCCTTTACGAAGGAAAACTTGGCAGGGACAATCTCATCGACTCTTGGTTCACGAAGTGGTTCATTATGTTCCCTACTCTTCAAAGAAGATCTATAAGCCCTAGCCCTCGAAGAAGACGAAGAAATATTAGACCTAGAAGATGGAGGAGGAGTAATGTGAGAAGAAGAAGAACCCGTGGAAGGTGTAGAACTTAAACTTTTAAGTCTACCACCTCTCCTACTCCGGACTGGAGCAGAAGAAGGAGATAATTCGTCTACAATGATAACCTTTTTGGGTTGCTGGCTTGAGGAAGACATGTTTACAAGAAAGAAGAATTTACAAACAATGAAAGAGAGTTAGAAGTTTTTCGTGAAAGCAAAGGAAAGAAAAGGGGTATTTATACTCAAAAGCGACCGTCAAAAATGGAAAAAATAGTGATGTGAAAGTCATAATTAAAACTGTCACTTTGTGACTAATGCATCCGCAAAAAGCCCTAAAAGGACCTGAATAATTGCAGAACTAATCCGAGAATGCCACGTGGAACAAGCATTAAATGGAAGTGACAAGTGACATACCATTCAGAGACGTATGCGATGGTATGAGTGAAGCGGCGGCAAAATATTCCCGCCATAAATAAGTATCCACTTACCTAATATTTAATTGATAGATAAATGGTAAGTGGGGAGACTATCTGTATTGGTAAAAATAGGCTTCACACGTGTACTAATTCTAATGACAAGGCAATCCATGTGGAGCAATAGAAACATGACAACTGGTCATAAATTTACAAAGAGGTACGAGACAAAGAGGAACAGAACAACATACTCACGAGACAATTAGATACGGGAGCCTCAATCTAATTGAGGAGATGAAGAGACACAGTCAGAATGAACTAGGACAGAATAAAGGGCAGATTCAAAGATCTTCAATCAATGAGCCAAACGTTACATAATCTTTACGCAACAATTACGATTATCTACTACGTTACATTAGTGATATTATTAGTCATTAATACTCAATCATTAAGAAGAGTAGGCGTTATATTAAGAACTTTCCTATAAAAGGGAGTAAAATATCACTTATATGGACACGTCCGAATCACTACTGGAATACCATTACTTTTACGCATTTTTATTACTTTCTTTTTACAAGTCAGATTATAATTACTAGCCAATTTTCTTGGTTATCAGAAGCCCGAGTACTTCTTAAAAGAACTTTGGCAGAGAATATAATTCTTTGGTTAAACATTGAGGTCAAAATTGGATGATTTTGGTATGGTTGGATTCATATAGGAATGGGTGTTTGGAATTTGTGACTTTGGTCGGGTTCTGAGGTGCAACCTTGAGGTTGAATTTTTTAGATGAATTTTTTGTTTTCATTAAAGGCTAAAATTTTATTATCCGAAATCACTTCCTATGGCTTGTATTTATGGTATTAAGTTATTTTGGTTAGATTTGTATCATCTGGAGTTGTACTTGCGCGAGAAGGGATATTACTAGTGAATTGATTTAGCTTATTTGAGGTAGGTACCTTATCTAACTTTGTATGGGAAAAACTACCCCTTAGAAATTGGCTTGTTTGTACTATTCAAATTATGTGGATGACGTGTACATGAGGTGACGAGTGTGTACACATGCTTATATGTGGTATTTGACCATTTTAAACTCTTAGGTTACTCATAAGCACTCAATTGAAGTTACTATTATTTGCTCCATCTTTAGTTGTTAATTTTATTCTCACATGCTTTAGTTGAAATTGCCATTACATGTTCTAGTTAACATTGTCAAGTTACACTTATGTTCATTTACTTGTAGTAGTTGTTACATGACATTCCTTCCATTGTTGAAGTTACTCTCATGTATTTAGACTTAATTTATATTTCATGTTATTTCTTTTATTGTTAAGTTTATGTAATGTACTTGAATTGGAAATTGTCATTTCATGAAAATACATTCATTATTGGGTTATTGAAGTTGTAGTTGTGAAATATATTAACACATTGTGGTTGAAGTTATTGATTATTGAGATATCTTTCCTTGTTGAGTTGCATCTCATCCATTTTGTTGTTATTGATATTCTTTTATACATTGTGGTTAAGCTATGGATTATGTGTTGTGATAACATTGGTATTGCTGATTTTGTCAATGTTGTGGCATATAGGCACGTGTGGTGCGGGTTAATTATTGTGTTGTGATATTGATGTGCACGTGACAATATAAGAATAGAGGTTGATGTGCATGTGACGAGATAAGGTGAGATTTATACGCGTGTTGCTCGTAAAGGATTTACTTGAAGTCACGCGGTGAGATAAGGTGGCTAAAGCGCGTGTAGCTATTTCGAAAAAATATAATGCAAGGCTCACGCGGCGATATAAGGAAGAATGTGATTGTAAATTGTGAAATATGAATATGAGTTGTGGTGCCTCGGTTATGATTCTCGTTGTATATTCTCTATGTTAAAAATGGCTTGTTGGTTGTACGTTTTTCATTATTCCTTCATTTATTTTACTTGTATTTGACTGTATTTGATTACTTATTATTCTTATCTGTCACGACCTGAAATTCCTACCTTCGGGACCGTGATGACGCCTAACATTTTACTTGCTAGGCAAGCCAACTTTAGAGTACTTTTTAAGCCAGTTTTTAAACATTTCAAATAATTAAATTCACTGACTGCACACGTAAAACGAGAGGCTAAAAGGAACTATTTGAGATTTCGAAACACATAATTAAGGGTTAAAAATCTAGATGACCTATTGGGTTATCACATTATCATATGCTTATTCTTGTTGCCCTTTATTACTGCAATATTCGTTGTTAGCCTTACATCGTTGTACTAATTTTTTGCCATTTATTTCCTTACTTTCCGTTATTAGATTATATCGTACTTTGTTCTGTTTTCTTTGTCCTAGTAGGTATTTTGACCTGGCCTCGTCACTGTTCTACTGAGGTTAGGTTTGATACTTACTAGGTACCGTTGTGGTGGACTCATGCTTCACTTCTGCACATTTTTGTGCAGATCCAAGTACTTCTGCTCGTGTCCGGCGCCAATGATTGGACTAGCTATTTTGAATACTTTGTATACCTGCTTGACACCCGCAGGGACTTGGAGTCGCCTTTTACCACTGTATTTTCTACTGTTTATTTTCGCATAGAACAATATTGTATTTTGAGACTTCTACTATACTTCTTAGAGCTCATGACTTAAGTTTCATCGGTTTTGGGGAAAGTATGTGATTGTTATTCAGTAGTAAAGAGATCGGGAGATTTTTTAGTTAATTTAATATTCTTAGTCGTTATTTCTATTAAATTCTCTTGTGTGTTAGACTTACATAGTCCTATACTAGGTTCTATCACGACATTTCACTGTGGGAATTGGGATCGTGACAAAATCTAGGTACAAGTTTTCTATAGTCAATTTCTGATTTATTTGTGCTACAATTTTTATTTAGCCAATTCAAAGCATCAAAGGTCTCTATGCCACTTGCTTAGCCTAGATAGTTCATACTTTACCTTTCCAAGGTTCTCTTGTCGTATTTTATTCATACTGTCAGCATCATATATACTATCCTTGAGCTCTTTCAGTTCCTTTTCAAGATTGTTTTGCATGTCACTTATTATTCCCTTTCCATTGACAACAAATTATTTCTCATTAAGTGAAGTGAGTTCAAGGACTTGGTTCTTAAGTACCTTAACTTGTCATTTAAGATCGATTTTGTTAGATTCAAGCTTTTTCATATCATGTTTGACATATGAAAGATTATTTACTAGCTGATCATCTTCAGTACTTAACCTGTCTATCTCACTCATCATGGTTATTATTATGGTCATTAGCTGTTTTTGAACATATATGAATATTTTTTTTCTAATTAAAAATACTTACCTGATTTGTTAAGTCTTCAGCCTCTGAGTCACTCATGGCCATGATCCCTATCATTTCTTCTTCTGTCTTGCTTTCTTCATTTGCCATAAGTGCTAACTCATATTTTTATTTTCATAATCAGCTTCCAAAGTCCTCCATATGTCATGTGCAGAGATGTAGTGTGACACCTTATATAGGACACTTCTTGGCACACTCCTATAATGAAGATCCTTTGTTTTAGTATTTTTCTGAATCATTTGACGATCCTAAGCATCATATTCCTCCTCTTTGTTGATGCTCTTGATTTCATTGCTATCCATTTTAGTGGGTGTGGTCGGCTCGTGATTGACAATAAAGTATTTAACTTTCCAATACTCAGAGATCTTTGGGAGTCCCAATCATAGTCAAACTCTCATTTGCTTGCAAATCCTGAAGTTCGGAGTACTCGACAAATCTTATGACTCATATCTGCTAGATATCATGCAGGATATCCTTGGGAAACAATTCTTATCGCATCAAATGTCCTTCCCAACAATATCGGAATGTAGTAACTTTGATAAACGTTACTGCTCTGTAAGGACCTTCAACAACTACTTTGAGAAACCGTTTCTTAGCACACGTTCATTCCACCCAATTGTTAATTATCGAAACCTAATTCTCAACATTCTCATACCCATCCTCCACTCTAAATACAAATATTATTAAGATTACTTTCTTTTCTTGTTGTATATAGAGTATTTTCTTTTCATGATGTACAAAAATTATTTTCCTTCACTTCAACAAAATACGTATTTCATTTTCATGATGTAAAAAAGAATTTGCTTTTATTTCAACAAAATGAGTACTTTCTTTTCATGCTGTAAAAAAAATATTTTCTTTTATTTTAACAGAATAAGTACTTTCTTTTCATGTTGTTGAACGAGTATTTTCCTTTTCAACCAAAAAAAGTACTTTCTTTTTAGTTATATAGCAAAAATTTCAACGTTGTTTTTACTTGAAAAAATAAAGCAACACATTAGTTCCTTTGGATTTGTGTGAATTTTTAAAAGAATAATTAAATTCTAAAGAAAATGGAGTCGTGAGAACTTTGGGTATTAGACTGGGGGGAGCACATGAAACATGGGGATTCGGGGGAAGGGGTGAAAGAGTAGCATAAAAATTATTTGCCTAAATATTATTCGAAATTAAGCAATTTTGTTTTCTTATACTACCTTTGTCACTAGGAAGATAATTTTTTAACCTCTAATAAAGCTCCAATCTAAGGTTCTACTTCTTCTTTTTTTTCTTCTTCTTCTTCTTAAAACCTTACTTTTCACCAGAGGTTTTGAGGTTTGGATTAGTGTTCAACTTCATACCCGCATGTCTAAAATTAATTCTGAAGCGGCTAAACTTTATAAATTATAATTATTTTTTAACTATATATCCTAAAAAACGTGCTTAGCATGAATTAGACATGGTATAAATTAATTTTGTCACCTTTACTTTTGCCCAAACTAAGTAAAGAAAACATAATCATCTTTCCTTCAAATTTCATCTACTTTCTTTGCTAGTACTCTCTTTGTTTTACTTTATATGGCAATAATTGTTTAGCGTCAAATTATCTATTTTTTGGTGGAAAATTTGAATATAAAATCTGTTAACTTATTGCAATGAAAGTTTAAATATACATACACTTAAAAATTACATAAAACTATACTATAACTTATAATAATTAATAATTTAAAATATTTATAGTATATGAATGTCATGGTAAAAAAACTCTTTTATCTCCAAATAATAAACTTTATCACATGAAGAGTATCATTTTCCCTTAATTTCTCTCACCATCAAAGCATAATATATGTTAGGAAAAAGTAGCAAAAACAGAAAGGGAAAATGAGAGAGGAGGATACAAACGTCTTTTAAAAAGAAAAGGGCAAAAAGGGAAATTCAGGAATCGTACGCATTATATAGCACGATAAAGTTATCGGCAACCAAGCAAACCCTCCATCTGTCTTTCATTTTACAGCCCTTTGCTTCTCCCTTCCACTGCGGCTAGGGTTTTAGCTCACTCTTCAAGGTTAGCTCTCTGTACCCATTACCACCCCACCCCACCCCACCACCCTACTAATCTCTGTAATGTGTCTCCAATTTTATGCTTTTCTTGAATTATTCTTGCTCGTATGTATCTTTATTGCACATATCTCTAATTCTGTGTTTGTATAGTTTTTTAATGGGATGATATTATTGAAGAATGACTTGTGTTTATTTGGTTTGGATGAATCTGTTTTATTGATTGGGTTGGGGTTTATGTTTATTGGATCTTAATCTGTTGAAAAAGTTGCAACCTTTACCCTGTACCTGTGCTGGGTAGTAGGTACCCGTGGAATTAGTCGAGGTGCATGTAAGCTGGCCCGGACACCACAATTATAAAAGAAAAGTTGCAAACTTTATGTAACTCAGATTGTTTTCTCCTATATTATCTGTGTGTGTGTGTGTATGGTACAATAAGGATAATTTTGCTTTACAAATTTTTTCTTTCTGTTAGATAAATGCAGTTCAATTGTAAAGTGAATTTGTTCATTATTTTGTGAATTTGTAAATAAAATCTACATGTGCTTTAACTATATTAAAGGGTTATTGGTGACAAATATTATGGTTAAAAATATTCATAACATAGTTTAGCTATAGTTGAGGAAACTGGTGTTTACCTCTAAATAATGAGAGTATTGTTCTTGGGGGTAATAATATACTTGAGATGTTATCCAGTCTTGCTTTTGTTAAGTTGGTACTTACTGTTAGCTCTAATATTCGCGGATGCACTTGTGTTTCAGACTCCTAGAGTCTTTTCTTTTAGTTTGAACTTTGTGGCTGTTGTTTAGTATAGTTTATACCTGGAGGTTGTTACGTATATGATGTGCCTAATTAAATATAATGCAATGCTCATGCAAGTTCTTTTATACATTATTTTTGTTTGCTGAGAAATATTAATTTTTGGTGATTTTCTTGGACAGATGAATGTAGAAAAGCTGCGTAAGATGGCCGGTTCGGTCAGAACCGGTGGAAAGGGTACCATGAGAAGGTATGTTTGTTTTTCTGTAGCTGTTGCGACTAGTTGACTACACCACATGGGAATGGGTAGTGTACTGTATTGAAAAAGAATGCATGTCTCGTTGCAAACTTGAAAGATATAGGTTATGCAGTTTTATTAAGGGTCAGAACTTAAGTGAAGAAAGAAGAAAAAAAGAACACCTTGTCAAGGAAAAAAGGGGAAACAAGAGGAGGAGGATTAGGTTTCTCTTTGTGTCTTGTTATATTTTAAATAGTGCTGAATTAGTGCTTCTTCTGCAGAAAGAAGAAGGCCGTTCACAAGACAACTACAACCGATGACAAAAGACTACAGAGCACCTTGAAAAGAATAGGTGTCAATGCCATTCCTGCTATTGAAGAAGTCAACATTTTCAAGGAGGATGTTGTTATCCAATTCATTAACCCCAAAGGTAACAAATACATTTATATTTCACTTTGTTTAGTCATTTGACATTATAATAACCTTTTTTTTTCTGAATTCGTTTCAGTTCAAGCATCTATTGCTGCAAACACATGGGTCGTTAGTGGTTCCCCTCAGACAAAGAGTATGTGTTATATTCTTTCCTTGTACTTTGGTTTTACTTGGTAGCTGCTACATTGTGAATAAAACCACAGCTCACCTCTATAAACTTTGTCCAGAAAGAAAAAATAGCATTTTCTTCTGTTGGTTTTCAGATGTAATTGTTTGAGGATATGCGCTTCCTTACTGTTTACTTTGTTTTGCTTGATGTTTTGATCACATATTAGTATTGAAACTCTTGGAATTGGTAATAAGTCACTCATTCTTGTTTCCCGTATGACGCATGACAATTTCTAAGCTATATTTCTTTTTTCTTGCAGAATTGCAGGATATCCTTCCTCAAATTATTCACCAATTGGGTATGTGGTCATTATTTGCCTACAGTTTAGACATGACCAATGCTTTTGAACAACTAAACATGTATATATTGATTGCTCTAAAATTTACAAAATTTTCAGGTCCTGATAATTTGGAGAATTTGAAGAAGTTGGCTGAGCAGTTCCAGAAGCAGGGTGCTGCTGCAGGTACAGGTGAGGCTGCAGGTGCCACCGCAGCACAAGAAGACGACGATGATGATGTACCAGATCTCGTGGCTGGTGAAACTTTTGAAGGTGCTGCCGAGGAGGGTCACACTTCTTGAAGTTTTTGTTAAATTTTGTGGCATCCCTTACTTCCAATGTTTTGATGTCAGTTTTACCTTTTAGCTTTTGAGTGTTCTATTTGATGTCTATTTGTGACACATCTCAAAAGAATTCCTTAAATGCTTTTACTAGTAAGATACTTTGCCCTTCAAAGCCTACTCTTCTATGTTAGAATAGTATGTGTTGATCTGTACTATCTTGTCTTTACTGGCCTCTCGAGCCATCGGGTGATAAATTGTGGGGAGAAGTTATTTTTCTTCTCGTTTTAAAAGGCCAATGCTAATTGTGTCTGGATTTCATTGCTGTGCTTAGTAACTCAGAAGTTAAGTAGTTATAGTTCTCGGTTCGCTGCACAAAACACAAATGGTAGAACGACAAAATCACGTCGAGTGTTTGGTACTATATAACTGGTTATGTGTTGTTCAATTGTTGACAACGGAAAAACCTGATACTATCTTCATTCTATTTATCTTGTTAAATTGTTACTCACATTTTGTCGAATAGATAAATCTTGCTTGTGTTTAATTTTTCACAAGTTTTGCCGGATAGACAAAACTTGATGTTATCTTCATTTTACCTATCTTGTTAAATAATATACAAAGTTTTGTCGAATGGCAAATCTTGACTGTTGTTCATATGTTCACTCAACATTTGTCAGCGATTCAATAGCAGAGGCATGAAGGGTGGATGCTGCAGACTTCACTCACAACATAAAAATAAATGGAGTAAATGTTCGGATTTCGATTCAAGTGGTTAGTTAGAAAATAATTTTCACTGACAGTGAAATGAATCATTCTTTCATATCAAACTTCTCTAGCAAGCCAGAAAGAAGAATATCCTCTCTTTCAGAATACGCATCTATCTACATTAACAATGACAATCACAAATCGAGAGGAACAAGTATCAACGCAGTAACTGCGTGCTGTTATAAGATATTGGTGTCGGTGCAACTCGAAAACAAGTAGAAGCGAGTAGAACAAAATATGCCTCCGTTGTCCGGCTACTAAGCGTTTTGCTTTAGGGAGTGGCCTAGCGGTCTAAGCATTGATAAGGTGGCCTAGCAGTCAATGAAATGAAAGGAAAGTTATGAAAAATCGCGGTCCAAATACAAGCAAGGTAGAAAGCCAATCAGGTTATAAACCAAAGTGGATAGGAGTTACCTATATATGCGATAGTGAGAGGTAGTTAGGATGATAGTTAAGGCGATTTCTTCTCATCTATCTAAGACATGTGGGTAGTCTAATTAAATAGTCGATGAGCGTGCAAATGAGTCTGCGCATCATTATTTATCAAAAGGTAAATGCCTTTTATACATTTCCTTTCAGAGAAGTATCACATAACTAAGTTCTAATGCAACTGAATAAGTAAGACAGAGTTGTAAAAGTCAATAAGCCAGAACTCCAAAGTAAACAAGATATATTGCAAAACAAACAAGCATGCACCATCGCGCACTTGCATCCGAGACAACACATCACATTCAAAATTTTAATATTGTAGGAAACATTAAGTGAAACTTCTCTCAAGATCCTCATGCCACATTTTGAAGGTTAATAAGCACCAAAAAAATAAATGCCCCGGTTACCTATTCATGTAACTGGAATTGATCTACCAAAAAAAGTTACCATCTTGTACACTATTTAATCATAAGTCCTACGAAAAATTGATAACTGTACATGTATATGCTAAAAAGAAAAGAATTATGCTTCTATATTTGCCTGGAACAACCTCCTTGTTTGTCATTTGTTGATTTGTCAAAAGAAAAGGATGTGAAAAATCACCTTTTCTCCTGTAATTCTGCAACAGGTACAAAGATAACCGAAGATTCATCTACACGAGAAACATCTGCTCTTCTAAATCTGCGATTTGGAAGCCTTAGTAAAATGTCCTGTAGTCTCGCTATTTTGTCCTTGATTCCGCAAAGCTTCTGCATCTCAGCTTCAGCTTCTTGGATTCTTTCCCTTTCCTTGGAATTGAGTTTTCTCCTTTCCTTTTTTGCTCTCTCTCTCAGTAGTTTCAAGCTCACATCATCGCCAAATTCTACAGTTGTCTGCTTGGAACAGGAAATTCTTAGAACACAAATATAACGTACCTCGGTCTTTCAAATAGACTTCTCAAGTGAAAAATGACTAAAACGGGAAATAACTCTGTTTTTTCAACTAGAGTGAACATTGAACAATAACTAGGAAAGGAATACGGGAAAAGGCTACTTGTATAAAATTCTCAGCGAAAACTGAACTAACTTCTAAAGTTTGAATTTTGAAATAGGAAATAGCGAGCAAATTGTGCTTGAAATAGCATGCATTGAGATAAAAACGGGAGGGCTTCCACGATTCCATTCATAGATTGGTTGCCTATTTCTGCAGCTAAATTTGCATTCATTATTTTTTGAAAACCTGCAGTACATATCACTTCAGTCTTGGTACAATATCCTCTAACCGGCAAAAAGTATCTTCTCACCCAGATGATAAGCTATTTTCTTTTCCTTATACTCTTTTGCCTTTGTTAATTTCCTTTTAAATAATTTTCTTTTTCTGAAAGTTAAACCCACATGATAACTTTTTTGATAAGTAAAGGTTTTTATTAAAAGAAAGTACCACGATGGTACGGAAATCAGTACAAACTTGAAACTACAACAGGTTCAGGTTCCCCATCATGCTACATATTACAAGAAATCCAAGTAATGATCCATCGTATCTAGAGTTTTACTAAAGCACCAGAAAAATAAATTGTTGATACATTTGTTTTTAACTCTAGCAATCTGCACCCTCTTCCCTTCAAAGCATGCCTTGTTTAAACCCACATGATAACTTTCATTAGAGAGAATATGATCCCGAGCTAAGAAATGAAGCGCAAGCAAAGAATATTTTCTTATACTTCAGAATAGAAATCAGTCATCCAATATACTATAGCATATATTATTAATGTATAAGAAGACCAAATAGAACTGCACATGGGTTCTCCGCTAAAACGTACCTCTAATTTGTCTATTGATGGTTTTACGGTTTTTTTGCCATGCTTTTTCTTGGAAGTACTGATCATCAAGTTGGCAGTTTCTTCATTAGGTGATCTCTCAAGGTTACATGCATGGGCCGCATTTTCTTCTTCATCCCTTGACGAAATCTGATCTGCAGGTTTATCCTTTACAGTCTCAGATACACATCCTTCTGATGTTGTAGGACTAGTAACTTGGCACGGTTCTGCACTCTCAACCTGCTGATACCCATGAATGTAAAAGGACTTCAGAACAGAAATATTCAGCTCTGGGCCAAATGAACTTCAGCCCCTGAAGTTTAGAGTTCATAAAATGATAATGCCAAAGGTAATGTAATGATCATCATAACCATGATAAAAGCAGAAATGGCAAGAAAAAAGATGGAGAAGGCTTTGACAAACTTAAGGACTAAAATTGAAGTGCGGGTCATCAAGGAGAATCAAAAGAGGCTCTGGGTAACTTAAGGACTAAAATTGAAGGACACCTGTAACTTTAGCTCAATCCTTACCTTTCGAGCTTTAAGAGCCATATACCGTGCATTCTTGAACCATTTGTTAACCTAGAAATAGCATGAAAAAGACAAATAAGCAAACGGCAACAAAATATAAAGCTAATAGTTTAAAGTAGCTTCCACCAACCTATCCCTCAACAGACATCTCATCAGGCCTTAAGGTTTTAGGCTTTCGAACATTCAATTTATACCCCAAACATGTAACGATATCAGTTGCTGGAGTAATACATTAAAATTCGTGGATTATTGACCAATTAAGTTGCCAATTTCTAACAGTTTTGGCTTCAAACGCTAGCTTTAATAATAATGGAAGACTACAGTACTACAGGAATTAAACTTCCAGGTGTTTATCAACAAACTAATATTATCATTACCTTCTCCGATTCTAGTCCTAGCTGCTTGGAGAGGTTCTCCCTCATTTCTCTAGATGGAAGTTCATTCTCAGCAAATGCACGGCGAAGTTCCTGGTAAAGCTCACAAGTATTGAACGGTTAGAATAGTGTAAAAGATATTACCCCTTTGATGTAACAGCGAATAATGCAAAGAAGCATATCTACCTCGACCGCATCAGGGGGAATCCTGAATATTGCTCTCTTGGCTGGTTTATCAAAAGACTCTTTTTCCTCATCATCCGCTCTTTTTTCAGGACAACTTTTCTCACTTTCTAAAAGGGTTATAAGGGTGCTTGCAGCATCTGATTCAGACTCCTTTCTTCTACGCTTTCTTTTACCTGGACCCCAATCTTCGTCTTCACTATTTTGCTCGATCGCAAGAGCATGTTTTCCAAACATTTCCTGTGGCACATAAGAGCATCATTGGTTTCTTGCTAACAGCATGCAGTAGAAAGTCAAATAGCAGCTTATGGACACTAATGTACTCACATCATTTAATTTGATATAATCAACAGCTTTTCTCTGTCGGGGCCCAGATAGAACTTCGAAGTCAGTCGTCTCCTCATAATCTAACCCAGCACTCTGTTCAGAAAGATAATCTTTTCCACTGCTTCCGTCTTCTGGCTTTCTTGTTAAGGCTAACAATTCATCCTCAAGTGATCCCAGCATGCTTGCACTGCTTGCTTCACTGGAAGAACCACTCTCAAAGCTGTCAGTACTACTATGACTATAAGCAATTTTTTCGGGATCATAGTCATCATCTTCAGAGTCATCAGATGGCCAATCTTGTTCTGGGCATAACAGGGATTCCCCACCTTCGGGCAGAAGAGCTTCTTCCTTAAAGATATCCTGTATTCATCGAATAGATACGTAACAATTAAATACTGATCAATAGACATTTCTTGAAGAGGTGAAAGATGATTTTATAAAGAGTACAACAATGTATTACTCAACCTCCCAATTACTATCCATAGCAAAGTGGGTGCCGATATGAGCATTTGTGGCGTCTATTATTTCCATCTTACATTTGCAAAATTTGCAAAACCAGCCTTCATCATCTGGCGGTACTGCGAGTTAACAGAAGTTACAAATTTAGACGTAATGCTGCTCTGCATAAGCATTGCAAGAAAAGGGAGCAAGAAAAACATATTCAAGCTAACTTACTATTTTCTGTTGATAGTGGAGGATCAAGACACTTTTGATGGAAGGCGCAGTTGCATGTACCATCACAAAGTATGATGTCATTGTCAGGGAATGCCTCTTGCAATTTGCATTTGGCACAGATAATCTGAAAATAAAGCAGGAAAATCTGAACTCTGTATCCAAGTTTGATTATCTGTCTATTTATGCATTTTTTCCCCTATTTCAGCTTTGAAGCTGCTATTAGTTCGTAAGAGGGTAGAGGAAAAGGGAAGTTGTGCAAACATATAAGTATACGCAAACAAAAACATGAAATGAAGTGTAATAAAAGAGAAAAGAGAATCAGCCACTCATGGTACTGGGTGACACGCAAGGGTTAATTAACAGTCAAAGACAAAAAAGTATTGTGAAAGGATGCTTACATGTTCATGATGGACAGATCCATCAGGAGCAATAGCAGAATCCTCTATCTGCCCAGGAGAGCTAAGCAAATCCAGACGGTGAACTATCTCCCTTATTCCAAGCTTGCAATTTAATATCTGTTTCTTCGCTCTTTGTAATTCTCTTTCTGGCCTAATTTTTTCTCGGCTGAATGAAAAAACGAAAGTTATCACTTGTCAAATGAGCTGCTCACTTGAAAGCAGCAAGTTATACTAGCATTTACATATTGAATATGTCTAAAGAGGATACTGAGCGTAATTGATCCTTTCCTTCTGCTGATTCTACTGTCAGAGGTTTAATTTTGGGGTAGTCACTTGTGGAGTCAACCGTATTCGGATTGCAGGTCAGAAAATGAGGGGCATGAAAATTGTTACCCTAGTTTAAGACATAAATACATCCTCTGGACTGGAAAAAAAAATTGTATCGTGTTTTCTCTTGTCATTACGAAGTCATCGCTGATGCTCAGATCCATACTAGTGTTTTAGATCTTTACTATCTTTTATTTATAATGGCGGTGTCCGGTCCAATTTGTGCGCAACATCGTCTACTATTATAAGTAATCAATTTAATATTCCCTCATTGTTCCAATCTCAAATTTGATGCATATCGTCTCTTATTTCTCAAACCACATGACGGATCTTACTCACTATTTTCCTTTTTCGATTGAACTTACTATTTTCAGCATCAATATCATTAATAGCAATGAATGATCAAAAATAAAGAAAAATCATATACAATGTTCAAGACCCATTTGGCCTTGGATGGAAATCCAAATAGATCTCTCTATCTTTCAGCATCAATATCATCAATCAAAAATAAAGAAAATCACACACATACCATAAATAGAGTGCGAGACAGAAGAGCTACATGTGCTTTAGGTAGATGACTGACGCAGTAGAGAAGATTAGAAATAATTACGTCTGTCAAAGGTGCTAGTAACACACATAAAGGCTAACTTCAGAGAAAGTGGCACGATATGGTTTGGCCATGTCATACACAGACCTCTAAAATGCACAAGCTAAGAGATGCGGCACTATAATGATTGAAATAGCTGAAAAAGGTACGAGATAGACCTAAAACTACTTGAGGAAAATTGCCTAAAAACCTACAATCTCTTGAAACCTATCCAAACTTAGTGAATAACAGAACACAATGGAAGCAAAGAATTTATTAAGGAGATACCAACTAGTCAGGCTTCTGTTGTTGAAACACTTACATTTGTCTTCTAATATCGTGCAACTCAAAACTCGAACAGGATAATCTTTCCCACTATTTGAACTGACTATACATTAATATCTAAAATAGAAGGTCGATCCAATTTCTTTTCCAGTTTAATATCAAAATGGTACATCTTTTCAACTCGCAATGTTAAAAACCATAAAAAAGTTGAACCAATGTTATGAACAACATGGAGTCCCTCATTAACAATGAGCTGAAAGTTTCTATCTGTTAAACCTCTTACTAGAAGCAGTCTTCCCAGTACCACACTCTAACTTAAAGAGCAGACAGTGATATTTGCATAATAACTTTATACCCTTCAGTATATCAGTTAGTCAACCGCTTGAAGCAACTGCCCAGCACCATTAAGATTTAAGGGTAAAGGAATGTTGCATGTCTTTAGCGTCAAGGGCTCTAGGCTCGACAACGTTCACTCTTCCATCTTCAGCTGGTATATTCTGCACTCCCCTAGCAGCATTCGTCCGTCTGAACATTGTAATGAGAAAAATGCCCCACTCCTCCACATTCATAACAGTCACCAGATCCCCTCTGCTGAGCCTTTTCTTATCTCCTCTGCAGCAAGCCTCGCGCTCTAAACTGATGGCGTCTCGACGTTCTCCTGGCGCTCTCCCCCTTTA
Source organism: Nicotiana paniculata (assembly GCA_005239505.1). Taxonomy (NCBI): domain Eukaryota; kingdom Viridiplantae; phylum Streptophyta; class Magnoliopsida; order Solanales; family Solanaceae; genus Nicotiana; species Nicotiana paniculata. The sequence goes on from ML315464.1 coordinate 17,836, forward strand.
AGAAGTATGTAAAAAGGCTCACGTTTTTTGGTTTCCTATAAACCCCTCATAGGTTGCAAGTTCCTTTATTTCTCATTCTTTTAGAGCACAAGACAAGTTTCAAGAAATTACCTAGAAAGGCTTATTAGTTTAGAGCATTCAACTAAAAGCTTAAAGCAAACGGTTGAAACTTTTTAGTTAGTGGTTGATGAGGAAACAAGTCCATCAAACATGCATATTTATCACACCTACGACCATGCGGACACAAACATTTTGCTTGTGCCATTTGTTTCTTCAGTTTCTTACCATTTGAGGAAAAACAATTAAGATACTCAGTATAGAGTCTCTAGGCAAGTAAATCCGTCTGTAGATAAGAGGGATAAGGTTCGCACCTCTGACCTTTCCAGCCTTCTGCAGAATAAGCATCAATAAGGTTCTGCTCTAGCTTCATCTTAATCAAGAGGTATCTCGTCCTCCTTTGTAAACGTGAAACATCATCAGGATCTGCATTATGTTTTCTCTTTTTCCTTCTCCTTCTCTTTAACTTCTCAGACCCGGTATCCAGGTTTTCATGTTTTAATTTGTCTTTTGAGTTGCATGCTTGAAGTTTTTTTCCTTGACAGCTCAATTTAGACTGCTTCTTTGATGATTTAGCTTTTTGCGGAATTTCCGTTCTCTTACCTTCACCAGCAACTGTTCTCTTTGATGAAGATGCACGAGCAGCCCTTCCGTGAGATTTTGATTTCAGCTTTGATCTCTTTTTGTCCAATCTTCTCAACGCATCTTTTACTTGTGACAAGTTTGCAACCGTTTTGTGCATATCTTTATTTGTTATCCCAGCCATAGTAGTTTATTGCTTGACATGAAAAGTCCTGCATGGACAAGAGAAATCAGTGATCAAGACAACGCGTCAAGGCAGTATGACGGAAGGCCGTTTTTTACGATACATGTGTAAACGTCAACAAATTTATCAAGCCAAGAATAGGAAAATTGTAAGTCTAGTTCCACTGTTAGTTGATACTTGATACATAACACAACAGATTATTCAGAGAAAAGAAGAAGAGAAAAAAGAAAAAAAGAAAAAAAGAAAGAAAAACTGCTTAGTAACTCTTAGTTAACCGAGAAGCATGAGCGCAGTATACCTATCAATTAGGAGACTAAGTCCACAAACTGAAGAGACTAATGTGGATGTTCATCTTCATGAGAATCTTTTCTGCTACAGGCAAGAAATTTCATCTACATTAAAATTGTCAACTTTCCTCGACCGAAGCTGTCAATGAAGCATGATAAAGAATAAACAAGACATCTGAGCAAATACTAATATTTACACAGAGTTATCTCTACGATCAAAACATTGAGAAGTATAAACACCCAGCTAATAAAGAAGAGTGAATTACGCTTATTGAAATATCTAAGAAAAGAAGCAACCTTCTTGAAAACAAATGATACTTACATTAGAGTAAAACTAGTTTACTCTTGGATCAGATTGGGTTTTGAGACACCAGTGAACTGTACTGAAAGTTATCAGACAATGTAACATGCCAATGGATAATGACTGTTCGACAATGGACTTGTGTTTTTCTAATTCTTTTCCTCTGACATACAATTTCAATTGATTAATTGGGGAAAAAGTTGAAATGGGGTATTGGCTCATCAAATACAAATCATCAATCTAATAAAGCAAACTCTCAATTAAGATCCAATCTTTCTTTTACTGTTCCCCAAAATAAACCCCAATTCAAGTCACTCTATGCACAATCAGCAAAGCTCAATGTATTCAAGAAACACAAAAAAAAAAAAATTACAACATTAATTCATGTATCACTTAGTTTAAAAGGTGAAAACTTTACAAATACCCATAAAATAATTAACCAAGAATTCTCAAAGAAACCAATAAACACACACATTTACACAGCAAAAAGTCCAGATTCAAGTCATGATCAACTAGTTCCCAACCCCAACTATGCACTACTCTGCACATTCAAGAAAACACAAAAGACTCAAACTTTACCAAAAATTCTCAAATAAACCAACAAAAAATCACATATAAACAGCAAAAGGTTCAAACTTGACATAATTAATCAAATGGGTATTGTTCAAAAGGAGGAGAAACGAAATGGGTTTACCTTATAATGGAGGAAAGGAAAGATCTTGAGAGTAGAAGAGATTCATCAAACGGTTAAGTATTTTTGAATGCACAGTTCTACCTTGTTGCTCTTGGGAATTTGGATTAAGGAAGTACTTATTACTTTAGTGCTTCTAATTGCTCAATCATAATGAATAATGGGAATAACAATACATGATTTATTGTTCATATATACTACTGGTACTTACTACTTAATAATCTTCAGTAACTTGATATACCGTTTCTGTTTGTTTCTTTTCTTTAATTGCTTCTAAGTATTGATGAGTTTCTTGTTTGGTTTTGGAATTTATTCTCTATCTTGTCTTTTTACTTTTTTCATTATTAACCGTAAGTTATTTTTTTTTTCTTGTATTCGGCATTGATTTGAGTCCGATTTGATGAAAACTCAAATCAATATTATATCTAGTTATATTAAATTCATGGACATTTGAGAATGAATTTTTTTTAATGGAGAGCGTTATTGTTTTAATAATCTCATATAAATTTGTATATCTATCAAATTAAAAAAATATCATGTAAATTTGAATCAAGCGGCTCAATACAAATACTAAATACCCTACAGAAAATAAAGTAATCAAGTCACTTGTCACAATTTATTAGATTATATTATGATAATATTATATCTTACGAAGTATAATTGATACTTGCTTATGAGTTTGTCCTGAATTACCTTCTAAGTACGTACTACGTATTAAATCAATTTTTACTTAAAAAGGACTAAAATATTATGCCAATTAATTTTTCAATTTTTGCACGTGTTTTTTATTTTTTTATGTTTTTGTGATCACACACGTAGACTCACACATCATATATTAAAACTCTTACTGTACTAATTTATTCTAAAAATCAAAAATAAAATATTAACAAGGTGTACTGCAAATATCTTTTAAATAGAATGTCACGAAACTATATTATAATTAGAGGTGTTCATGTTCGATTTGGATCGGTGTTGTCACGACCCAAAATTTATTAATGATCGTGATGGTACCTAACACTGCTTTCAGACAAACCAACAATTAAATAATTAACTTCATCACTCATTTTAGTACTTTCGAAATCATAATTTCATTCGATTAAAATATAAGAGATGACACTTACAAAGTGAATGAAAATATTTTTACAACGTTAATACAGGACAACCCAAAAGCATCCCCAAAATCTGGTGTCATGAGTGCATGAGCATCAACTAGGAAGTAAAATAAAATGCAGCATCTGTCCGGAATACAAATAACTCTGGAGGAGACTCTACTGGCTGCAAATCGTAACCTAAAATGCAGATCGCGGCAAGTCCCTACATCATCCGTGCCTCCATGCCCAAAGGACCACCGGACATAAAAGTATTTGCACAAAAATGTACAACAAGTGTAGTATGAGTACGTAAATCCACGTGTACCCAGTAAGTATCTAGCCTAGGATAGTGACAAGGGGTCGACATCGACACTCACTAGTGGTCCAATAATATCAGGCACAATAAGGAGGCGAACAAATATAAGGCAGAGTAAATAAATGAAATAAACCAATGTAAATATGTGGTACAATTTCCCTAAACTCAAGCTCCCAATTAGCAAATTCCTCCTCAACCGGAGCACGTATAAATATGAATAATGAACCTCACCAAACAGGTTGTTATAATTCGAATCAAGGAAAAAATATACAGATACCTTAGCTTCTTGTCAAATATTACGCACGATTTCATGAGGACATTTTATAGAATTGCCGAGGCATACATCCCGATCCAACATAAATATTAAACTGTGCACTGCCAAGGGTCGAACGACACGAACCATAGATGCATCTTGTTGAGGTGAACGACCCGCTCCCATGAGAGTGTGGTACATAAATTCGGCTGAGGCGAACGACCCGATCCCATTAGAATAAGAAGCTTAAACGGGTCCTTGACCCCCACTCACGAATGAACATGTAAGCTATAATTTTTAAGGAAAATTATTCAATGACAACGCATAACACCCGCGAAATCCGTAAGAGAAACACCATTATTCCCGGAAAACCATAAGACTCGCGAAAACTCTACAATAGCAAGTTATCACTCTAAGCATATCTAGTCTCAAGTCATAATGCGAAATAAATTAAACGAGCAAGGATAATTCATATAGTACAAGTACAACATGATGTGAAACTAAGTCTACCCGGACAATAACATGATTCTAACTACGTACTGACTCTCGTCACCTCGTGCGTACGCAGTCCCCACAACAAGTTGCACACATTAAATATATCACATCGGAGTAGTTTCCCCCTCACAGAGTTAGACAAGAGGCTTACCTCGCATCGAAGTTCCATAACCGACTCCAAAGCCCCTCTAACACCTCAAACCGATGTTCGTCTCTCCAATACTATTCAAACAATGTGCAAACCAATAAAAATATACTCTAATACTCATAACAAATCGATTTAGACAAATTCCCAACTCCGCTCGAAAAGCCGATATAGCAACCCACGGGCCCACGGGTCGGGATTTGCATGTCCAAGTCCGCCTAACATGGGTGAAATGAACCCAACCCCCCCCCCCCCCCC
>ML315464.1:22570-38296 GCA_005239505.1 Nicotiana paniculata
CCCCAATTTTAAAAACATTCTGCCCAGCAGGTCCGCCCTTCTTCGCGTTCGCGGTACGACCATCGAACACGAAGGCAGAATGCACTACCTACAATCTACTCATCTCGTTCGCGTCACCTTGGCCGCGTTCGCGAAGGCCAAACTGCTCCAGGCCCTCGCTTTCTCTCTCTTCTTCGCGTAGCCTTGGCCGCGTTCGCGAAGGCCTTCCCAGCTACTACCTCGCGTTCGCGTCCACTGCCTCATGTTCGCGAAGACCAAATCCCAACAGCCTCAAAGTTCCTCTTTGCGAACGCGGGACTCCCTTCGTGTTCGCCAAGAAGGAAACTAGATACGAGCAATAGCAGTTCCAGAACAACTCAAATTGATCCGAAAACCACTCCGTAACACACTCGAGGTTTCTGGGACTCCGTCCAATCACACCAACCAGTCCCATAACATAAAACGAACTTGCTCGAGGTCTCAAATCACATCAAATAACACCAAAATCATGAATCGCACCACAATTCAAGTTTAATGAACTTTAGAACTTCAAACTCCTACATTTGATGCCGAAACCTATCAAATCACTTGCGATTGACCTAAAATTTTGCAAACAAGTCAAATTTGATATTACGGTCCTACTCCAACTTCCGGAATCGGAATTCGACCCCGATATCAAAAAGTCCACTCCCGGTTAAACTTCTCAAAACTCTTCAAATTTCTAACTTTCGCCAAATGACCCCGAAATGACCTGCGGACCTCGAAATCCACATCTGGATGCGCTCCCAACACCATAATCACCATATGGAGTTATTCGGAGACTTAGAATCCCAAATGGACATCGATAACATTAAGATACACTTTCACCCCAAATAAAGGCGCCGAAAAGCTCCCAACCATCCAAAACCCGATCCGGACATACGCCCAAGTCCAAAATCATCACGAACCTGTTAGAACTTTCCAATCCCGATTCCGAGGTCGGCTACTCAAAAATCACACCTTAGTCAATCCCTCTAACTTAAAGCTTCCAAAATTAGAATTTTCTTTCCAAATCAACTCCGCACTTCCCGAAATTCAGTTCCGACCACGCGTGCAAGTCATAATACCTGAAGTGAAGCTACTCAGGGCCTCAAACCGCTGAACGACGCGCTAGAGCTCAAAACGACTGGCCTGGTCGTTACATTCTCTCTACTTAAACACATGTTTGTCCTCGAACGTGCTAAGAACTCCTCTGGAGTTGTCTCAAATCACTGTTTAACACCCCCGTGCACCTACCCGTGCTACCAAAACCCAGTTGAGCACATTAGCTCGAGAAAATCTGAAGATTCTCCTTTTTATTTAGTCAAGTTAGCCTTAGCGCCAAATTCCAACATCTGAAAATTCTCTACCAAGTCTATTCCCAACATATGAACACCGTATCAATCGTTAACACTGCACCAAACATGATTGTATACCCTTACTGAATTCACACCATGCACCGCACAATTCACATGACCATAATAGCATCCTATGACAACAATAGCCAAAATTCTACGAACCCGATGCCCACAACACACCTCATGACGCATATAAGTCATGTTCTAACCCTTGCAATATTTCCACAATGGAAGATATGTGTAGAAATTCTTAATATAATCCGATTGCACTGATCCCAGGTCCAATAATCCCGTCCCACCCAGTATAAGTTGTTCGGAAAATAAGCCATCTTAGACACTATCAAAAGTCTCTTATGATTCCACAATACACCAACAAGTTACAAACTCGCATATGATACATACGGAAGAATGAACTCTGGAAATAACTGCTCAATCCACGTGACTAATCAAACAACTGAAAAGATGTTACGAACCTTCCTCAGAAAATGAGAAACAAAACACACAAGAATAGGTATAGGGAACTATACTCAACATCACACTATTGCGGCGTGCAACCCAATCTACACATGATACCGTTGCGGCATGCAACCCGATCCAACCATGATATTCGTGGCGGCGTGCCACCTAACCTAAATAATGTACCCGTGGTGATGTGCCACCAGATCCACATATAATAATATATAAGGAAATATTTACCGAGCTAAAATGCTCATACCTGCGAAATACCCGAATGACCACAAGCATGCGAAGTACCTAATAAAAATCTTGTGGAGACTGGTAGCGCCATACACTACGAGCTCAAGCACAACTAAGGTGAAATAAATGACCTGCATCTCGAGAGCCATTCTGCTCATATAACACCACAAACTACACGGGATCTTAATACGAATATGAATAATCAAACCACCTTACAACCCACCTGGCATAATATAGATTACACGGAATAGTTGACGACAAAAATAACATCTAAGGCCGGAATATTCCTCCGTAAACAATGCTAAACTAAAATGGACACATCCGGCCTGATATGCAGCGCACTTCACATCTAGATCTATCCACGGACCTCAAGCCGATTCTGGTCGTACCGTACTGTGCTAATAACCTTATAAGGATCCACACTAACCCTTTTCCCACGACACACAAGAACAACCGTCAATCCGGGTCAAACATCCCCAATTCGCAACCAAATGAATAGAGAGCCTTCTAGGCCTAAACTCTCACATTAGCGGATAGTACCATAATCTCCATACTTGGTTTCAATCTTCAATCAATCAAGTGACTACATGTCACACTTATACAATCTTCCCATGGGATACGCTCCCACGACCTTCCGCACCAGGTAACAAAGTCTGCACATCCATACCACTGGCCATACAATGTTGTAAAGCGAATCGAGAATCCATAAATCAGTATACAAAGCCTCTTACACAGGACACCGATCTCAGGTGACGCTGAATACAATACCAACTTACTCTAAACATATGAATTATTTCCTGCTCATCCAAGATCGTAACATTCTTGTCTACGCCGAACCACAACCTTAGTCCTCAACTTCCAATTCCCATGTCGCTCACTGCACCCAACATGCCAATACGTGAGAGTACAAGAACTCCATCATAACGTATGAACCCCTAATAGAATAAACACTCCATCATATAAAAACCTTTCACTTAACTCATTTAAGGAGAACCATTGCAACACGTGACTGGATTCCCATAACTGTAGAAAAACAAAAACCTCGAGTAGTGGTCTAAACCACCATAATTCTTGTGGGATCCATCAACACATAACATGCCATAATACTCAAATGCCTCCAAATAAAATCAATTACGACGGACGTCAAGCCTCGCACGTACCGCCATAAATCACCTACATAACTTAACACGCTGAAGGAACTGATCATTTCCACAATCATGTCGTTGCTAACCGAACCAACTTCTTGCAATTTACTCTAGACTTGACTTAGAAATAATAATAGCTCCATTCAAAATATAAAGAAATCAATTCGAACCCATCCTGAGTGACCCTATTTCATGAGACCACGTTTTCTCAAAACCCATGAACTAACTTATACCCTCCTTGTGCGCATATTCACATCTTCAACTGGTACACCCATTCTAATAATTCCTCTATGAATCGGAAGTTATTTTCTCTCATTCCTCCAATGTTGCACCGCAGACCGAAGATAACATAGAATACTCTGAGCCCATTTTCCTAATCCGGTGCAAAAGTTCGATACTTAACCATACTACAGACTCAAAATCCTGAGGCACCACACTTTAACTTTTAAATCCACTAGGACCGTTGTTGAGATTCACCGACTCTAACTTGTCCCCAAATATGATTAAACTCCAAGGCCTTGATATCACATGAACACCTTCTCAACAATCAGCCAACTGACTCACTTTCCTTGTACATCACATCTACACGAAGCATAAACTCTTAGTCTTACCAAAGCCTGGACATGAATTGATAAGGCCAAATATAGCATACATTCCCCAAATCCTTTGCTCAAATTACCACTGATGTTTTCTTTCTTTAGTCGTAATAACTCACCAATATGTCGATAACCAGAAACCTCAAAGGTAGACAACCATGCAATCCAATCGTAGACGGTGGGGCACTCCCACTTAGCTTGAAGTTGCAATTTCATAACCCTGGAGCTTACCAAGATTCCTTCTTCTTCATTGACATGACCTCGCACAATCGACCCACCAAATTCCTCGAAATCTTCCTATTAACCATTTAATGAACACTATGAATCACTAGCCGCATTTTCGTATTCGACCTCTTACGGGATAGCCTTATAAATTTCTTCTTAGAAGCTTCATCAACACCACACAACTGGTAACCTGATCACCGGAGATATCCCACCTGTGGAAATTTCTTGTCGTCTTCTTTCAACGACGTTGCACCGAGTACAATTACTACGAAACCAATAAACCCTCTTGAGCCAATGCTCATTCACCATCTATTCAAGTCCATTCACTCCCCATTGACATCAACTACAGGTGCGACAATACATTCCAATCCGAAGTCATTTTGCATCCCTCTTCATATCAAGCAACTCCTTCCTGTCGTATCCAAGCTTCCTCATAGTAGTAGCTAATATTCCAAATTAAGTCCGTAGACCAAGTCATTTTCCACCATGAATCCCAAATTACACCAAACTTTCCCCAAGGCGTGTAACTATCCTACCACAGAACCCGTATGATACTCTGCCACTCTCCCACTTTGGCCAAACCCTCCCCCTTAAGTAACTACTCGACTTCTGCTTCTCACATTTGGCATTCTATAAATTAACCACCGCAAGACACCTCCCACATGCATTTCCACATCAATGCCCAATTGTTGCGTAACAAAAATCTATCTCTTGTAGCACTTGAACCAATAAATTACCACCAACTCTAAGCCTCGTAGAAGATCATCCATATCGAGCCATCAAAATTAGAAATACTAATTCGATTTTGAAATTGCTACACTCCGCTATCTCTGATAACCGTTTCTCAGGCTCCATTTAACAATGCCATGCCCTAAAGGCGAATTGAAGAATACCATAACACCGATGAACTTAACACATTCAATTAAGGACGACGACACCACATTACAAATCAAAATTCCACCACGCTCCACAATACCATGTATCATTACTCCATCAACCCACCAAACATTAACACTCATAGTCCGATTGCCTTTTCCTCCGCTGGAAATAAAACACTGAACCTCTGAATCATGCACTGAGAAAAACCTCCTTCGAATTCGTTCACTGCACCGACACATACACAAGCATCCTATCATTACATCGATATTGTGCGATAACAACTCATGAACATCATAGAAAAGTCGTGCATAGCCTCAAAACCATCGGAATTACAACTACTGAGCTGAAACAACAAAGCATCCTAGTGCAAGGCGACGATAATAACCCAAATCAAATACGCAGGGAGAAACTTCCTACACATGATCCGTTGCACCATTAAAATTCCTCGATTCCCAATTGATAACAAGCGCTTCACGTTGCATAAGATTGAATAGGAAAGAAATGAAGGCATAAGCCTCAAAGGAATCAAATCGCACAATGAGGAATCAAGAAGGGAAGTGCTCCTAACAGACTTGTATCATCTCGAAGATAAGTACATACGTCTCCGTACCGATCCACAATCTCTACTAGAATTGCTCATGACTCGTGAGACATAAGTGAACCTAGTGCTCTGATACCATGTTGGCGCGACCCAAAATCCATTAATGGTCGTGATGACGCCTAACACTGTTGTCAGGAAATCCAACAATTAAATAATTAACTTTGTTACTCATTTTAGTACTTTCAAAATCATAATTTCCTTTTATTAAAATGTAAGAAATGAAATTTACAAAGTGAATGGAAATATTTTTACAACTTTAATACAGAACAACCCAAAAGCATCCCAAAAACCTGGTGTCACGAGTGCATGAATCAACTAGAAAGCAAAACAAAATATAGCATATGTGCGGAATACAAATTAGACGGGAAAAATACAAATAACTCTAGAGGAGACTCTATTGGCTGCGGATCGTAACCTGAAATGCAGCTCGCAGCAAGTCCCCGCATCATCCGTGCCCAAAAGGACAACCAGACATAAAAGTAGTTGCACAAAAATGTGCAGCAATTATAGTATGAGTACGTATATCCACGTGTACCCAGTAAGTATCTAGCCTAGGGTAGTGACGAGGGGTCGACATCGACACTCACTAGTGGTCCAATAATATCAAGTACAATAAGGAGGCGAACAAATATAAGGCAGGGTAAATAATGAAATAAACCAATGTAAATATGTGGTACAATTTCCCTCGCTACAATAAACTCAAAGTCTCAATTAGCAAATCCTCCTCAATCGGAGCACGTATAAATATGAATAATGAACCTCACCAAATTGGTTGTTATAATTCGAATTAGGGGAAAAATATATAGATACATTGGCTTCTTGTCAAATATTACGCACGATTCCATGAGGATATTTTATAGAAATGATGAGGCATATGGCCCGATCCAACATAAATATTAAAATGTGCACTGCCAAGGGTCGATTGGCACGAACGACAGATGCATCTATTAAACTGCCGAGGAAAACGACCCGCTCCCATGAGAGTGTGGTACATAAATCCTGCCGAGGCGAATGGCCCGATCCTATAAGAATAAGAAGCTTAAACGGGTCCTTGACCCCCACTCACGAATCAACATGTGAGCTATAATTTTTAAGGAAAATTATTCGATGACAAAATATAACGCGCGAGAAATCCATAAGATAACACCATTATTCCTTGGAAAATCATAAGAATCACGAAAACTATACAATAGCAAGTTTATCATTCTACGCATGTCTAGTATCAAGTCATAATGTGAAATAAAAGAATTAAACGAGCAAGGATAATCCCTATAGTACAAGTATAGCATGATGTGAATCTAAGTCTACCCGGACAATAATATGAATCGAACTACGTACGGAATCTCGTCACCCCGTGCGTATGTAGTTCCCGCAACAAGTTGCACACATTAAATATATCACATAGGGGTATTTTCCCCCTCATAGAGTTAGACATGAGACTTACCTCGCTCTGAAGTTCCATAACCGGCTCCAAAGCCCCTCTAACACCTAAAACTGATGCATGTCTCTCAAAAACTAGTCAAACAATGTGCAAACCAATAAAAATATGCTCTAATACTCATAACAAATCAATTTAGACAAATTCCCAACTCCGCTTGAAAAGACGATAAAGCAACCCTCGGGCCCACGTGCCCGAATTTGGAAAATTTTCGAAGATAAAAATTACCCATAAAATCACGAACTCAAATATATGATTTATTCTCAATTTCATGCCCAAATTCATGATCAAAATAAAAAAAAAAAATAGGTTTTCCTTCAAAACCCAATTTTCTACAAATTATCATGCCTAAATCCATGTATAAACCTTGTATGTAACTCACAACTAGTAGAAATTACTTATCTCATGCTTGATGATGAAATCCCCTCTTCAAAAGCTCCGAAAATTGCCCAAGCCGTGTGAAAAATGGGTGAAATGAACCCAAACTCCGCTTTAAAAAGATTCTACCCAGCCCAGGTCCGCCCTTCTTCGCGTTTGCGAAACGACCATCGCGAACGCGAAGGCCAGATGCAATACCTCCAATATACTCATCGTGTTCGCGAAGGCCAAACTGCTCCAGGCCCCCGCTGCCTCTCTCTTCTTCGTGTTCACGTAGCCTTGGCAGCGTTCACGAAGGCCTTGTTAGCTACTGCCTCGCATTCGCGAAGGCCAAATCCCAGCAGCCTCAAAGTTCCTCTTCGCAAACGCGGGACTCCCTTCGCGTTCGCGAAGAAGGAAACCAGGTACCAGCAATAATAGTTCCAAAATAGCTCAAATGCCGAAATTACCCTGAAACACACCCGAGGTCCTCGAAACCCCCTCAAATCACACCAACCAATCCCATAACATAACACAGACCTGTTCGAGGCCTCAAATCACATCTAACAACACCAAAATCATGAATCGCATACCAATTCAAGCTTAATGAACTTTAGAACTTCAAACTCCTACATTTGATGCCGAAACCTGTCAAATCACGTCCGATTGACCTCAAAGTTTGCACACAAATCACATTCACATTACGGACCTACTCCAACTTCCGAAATCGGAATCCGACCCCAATATCAAAAAGTCCACCCCTGGTCAAATTTCTCAAAAACCTTCAAATTTCTAACTTTCGCCAAATGACCCCGAAATGACCTAAGGACCTCCAAATCCACATCCGAACGCACTCCCAACACCAGAATCACCATATAGAGTTATTCCCAGACTTCGATTCCCTAACGGAAGTTGATAACATTAAGATACACTTTCACCCCAATTTATGAAATCCTTCCAAATGCCAACTTCCACAATAGGCAGCGAAATACTCCCGGGCCATCCAAAACCCGATACGGACATACACCCAAGTCCAAAATCATCATAGAACCTGTTGGAACCTTCTAATCCTGATTTCTAGGTCGTTTACTCAAAAATCACACCTTAATCAATTCCTCCAACTTAAAGCTTCCACAATTAGAATTTTCTTCCAAATCAACTCTGAACTTTTCAAAATTTAGTTCCGACCACGCATGCACGTCATAATACCTGAAGTGAAGCTACTCAGTACCTCATACCTGAATGACGCACTAGAGCTCAAAACGACCAGTCGGGTCGTTACGATTTTTCCCTAAAAAGAAACCAAACCAAGTAAGTCAGAATTTTCGAATATTTGAACCAAACCAAACCAGTTGTATGTCGGTTTTTGTCAGTTTTTCGGATTTTTCGATTATTTATCAGTTTTTTCTTAAATATGAGATATACACTACCAAACACATAATATGGCGACTATATTTTCAACATAACACAATCAAACTAATTGCTCTTTGAGAAATCTAACATTTACCAAGATATATTGGTGATAATTGAACCAAATAGTGATGAATAATTTTAGGACTCAATTAAAAATAAATTATTTTTCACATGAAATAAATTCTTGTACTTAGCAAAAGAAAACTAGTAATCAAACTAGAATGTAAAGGTAAAGAGCTGAACTATTATAATAGCAAAGAACTAGGTTAAAAGTGCAAACTATTAAAATGTAACATAAAACTTTAGAAACCTTGTATAAAAATATAGTACATACATATAGATATAATAATAAATTTTAAATAGATACTTCTATATTCGGTTTGTTTCTGTTATTTTTTTATTATAACCAAACTAAAACAAAATTTGGTCGGTTTTTAAAATTCAAAACCAAAACTAAACTAAACCGAAAAAGATTAGGTTTTTTAATCGGTTTGCTTCAGTTTTCGATTTGGTTCGATTTTCGGGTTTTTATGAATGCCGCTAATTATGATGTAGGGTAAGGAAATGTATTAATAGGAGCACATCGCTAGAATGATGCTTGTATACTTATAAACTAAATACAGCTGCATTGACTATAAATCAAGATGAGTAATAAAACTATTGTATACAGTTTCACCGGGACCACCCGATTTTATTGATTAAACGAGATCAGGGTGATGGATCGAAGATTGATCTCATAATCGATCAGATCGGGCATGAAGATGAGATATAGAGTTCAGGATTTGAGGTACCTATCGAGATCGAGACCAGTAGTGATCAATACCAAATGAGACAGACATCGAGTAACACCGAAGATAGCTTAATAACAGAAAGGCGCGATATCTGTGACCGGTCAAAGATCATGGCGGAAATCTCGGAAAGGATCGAATCAAGAGCGGTTGTTTAGCTAATCATGAAATTTTCTTCTGTAATTAGAATTATCCCATAAATAGAATTCCTCTACTATAAAGGGGAGTTCTAATCATTTGTAAGACACATTATTCACACATATCAAAGCGATATAACTCTCTCTCTCGCTTATACTCTCTTGCTCATCAGTTTACTTTCTGCTTCATTACTTTAGCATCAGTCAGTTCGAGGGCGCTCTAGCTTGAGGGTTGAATTGCATTTCAACGCCGGTTTGCTTTACTTTATTGTTAATTTCTGTTACTGAACTTCATATTTATCAATTGACATTGAAATCACGTATCCTTAAAACCACATTATAATTTTAATTGTTATCCATTTTTAAGGGTGAACAGTTTGGTGCCCACTGTGGGGTTAAGGATAATAGTGATTTTTTAATATTGATTCTGATAACACACACTACTTTACGCTTGCTCTCGAAAGTGTTTTTGATTTCAAAATAAACATGTAAACTCGCAAGCAGCACCCACACATGGCGACAACAACTTCGTATTTCACGGGGAAAATGACAATATAGCTGCCCCAGGGATCGAAGTGCCTCAGACTGACCTCGAGGTAAAACGAATTGCAAACCCCACTGATGTCAGTTCACCTGTCACCCTAAATGCAAATCTAGGCGTTGATCCCGAAGGTAGCGTACGCAGTGAAGTTGGTCGAGGTACGCAGTGCGGAGAAGATGGTGGAGTCAGCCTCCAACTGATATTTGAAATCTTACAAGCCCAACAAACTTCTATAGCGCAACTAAAAAATTATCACCGAGCACCAAGCGGAGTCGAACCCGAGCCTTCACCAAAAGAATTTCATAAGGATGAACCTGTGCCGGAGAGATCGAACGCCAATGAATCGGGGACTAACCCCGCCATTATGAAAATGCTTGAAGAGTTCACCAAGAGAATCGAGTCAGGGGAAAAGAAGATCGAGGCTAATGATAAAAAGGTAGAGACATACAACTCTTGCGTTGACCAAATACCGGGGGCACCGCCGATCCTGAGGGGTTTGGATTCGAAAAAGTTCGTACATAAGCCTTTCCCCCCAAGTGTAGCTCCGAAGCCCATCCCCAAAAATTTCGCATGCAAGAAATTCCCAAGTATAATGGTACCACCGACCCTAATGAGAATGTCATTTCATATACATGCGCAATAAAGGGGAATGACTTAGAGGATGACGAGATTGAGCCCGTTCTGCTGAAAATTGTTGGAGAAACTTTATCGAATGGGGCGATGATATGGTACCACAATTTGCCACCCAATTCCATCGGTTTATTCACCATACTTGCAGATTCGTTCGTCAAGGCTCACGTCGGAGTAATAAAGGCCGCGACTAGGAAGTCAGACCTCTTCAAAGTGAAACAAAAAGACAACGAAATGTTAAGGGAATTTGTATCTCGGTTCCAAATGGAACGCATGGACCTACCCCCGGTCACAGATGATTGGGTTGTTCAAGCCTTTACTCGAGGTTTGAACTAACGAAGTGTCGTAGCATCACGACAGCTAAAGCAGAATTTAATTGAATATCCAGCGGTGACCTGGGCCGATGTGTATAATCGACACTAGTCAAAGATCAGGGTTGAGGATGATCAGTTGGGGAACCCTTCCGGTTTCGTTTATCCAAACAGTCCCGTCAATAGAATTCAAAGGGACATCGACCGAGAACCCCAATCGAACATAGATCGGTATCAATCGTACAACACAGATCGTAGAAACAATGGTCCAGGACGTAATCCCATTTGAAATAGTCAAAGGAATGATCGAGGAAAGAGCTCCCGAGATCTCATGAGTTAGAGTAGCTTTGATAAACATGTCGAGCCCACCGAAGCACCACTATTATCATAATACAACTTCAGCATCGATGCATCAGGTATTGTATCAGCCATTGAGAGAATCAAGGATACTAGATTGCCTAGACCCTTACAGACCGATCCGGCACAAAGGAAACCTAATCAAATATGCAAATACCATGGTGCCCATGGTCTTATAACCGAAGACTACAGACAGCTAAGGGAGGAGGTGACCCGACTGTTCAACGAGGGCCACCTCCGAGAATTCTTGAGCTACCGAGCTAAAAAGCACTTCAGAGACAGGGACGTAAACAGGAAGAACGAACAGTAAGAACCATAGCACATGATTCACATGATCATTGGTGCAGTCGATATTCCATAGGGGACCGTGTTCAAGCGCACTAAGGTCTCGATCACCAAAGAAAAATGAACTCGAGACTATGTACCAGAAGGGACCTTGTCGTTCAACGACGAGGAAGCAGAGGTGATCTCACAACCCCACAATGATGCATTCGTAATCTCTATTCTTATGAATAAAGTTCAAGTTAAAAATGTTTTAATTGATCTAGGAAGCTCAGCCAATATTCGATCAAGGGTTGTGGAGCAGCTCGACCTAGAGGATCAGATTGTGCCCGCATCTCTAGTTCTCAATGGTTTCAACATGGAAAGTGAAACTACTAAGGGTGCATCTTGCTAGTAAACGTAGCCGAGACCATCCAAGAAACAAAATTCCATTTAATCGAAGGCGATATGAGATACAATGCCCTGCTCGGAAGGCCTTGAATTCATAACATGAATGCGCTCCCTTCAAATCTTCACCAAGTTCTCAAGTTCCCAACACCAGAGGGAGTAAAAATTGTCTATGGGGAGAAACATGCCACCAAATAGATGTTTGTGATCGATGAAGTAATATCGGTATCAACACTCTCATCAACAAAGGGACCGAAGTCCAAAAGAAAGCAGGAAGCTAAATAGGACCCACAAGCACCAACCTCGACGTTGTCGGAGAAGCAGAGAACAGACGATGACGATGACCACTGGATCTCTCGATCCTTCATAAATCCTGATGATTCCGACGCTACCAAATCAACAGTGGAAGAGCTGGAACAAGTCATTGTGGTCGAATACCTGCCCGAACAAAAAGTATACCCGGGCGCGGGATTAACTCCCGAGCTTAGGAAAAAACTTATTCAATATCTTTTAGATAACATGGATTGTTTTGCTTGATCCCATCTAGATATGACAGGGATCCCACCGAAGATCACTACACATAGATTAAGCTTGGAACCGAAGTTCCGCCCAGTAAAACAAAAGAGAAGGCCCTGATCCGAGGTAAAAAATGCATTCATCAAGGATGAGGTAACCAAACTTCTCAAAATAGGATCCATTCGGGAGGTAAAATATCCTGAATGGTTAGCAAACGTAGTCGTAGTCCCTAAATGAAGGGAATAAACTTAGAATGTGTGTAGACTATAAGGACTTAAACAAAGCATGCCCTAAATACGCGATCGATGCCATGGACTACTGCGAGATCCTTAGATTTCTCAATACCTACTCCGGTTACAATCAAATACAAATGAACCCGAAGGATCAGGAAAAGACTTTGTTCATCACTAAGTACGACACCTACTATTATAATGTAATGTCGTTCGGACTAAAAAATGCCGGTGCAACTTACCAACGCTTAGTAAATCAAAAGTTCGGAGAACAAATAGGAAAATCAATGAAAGTTTATATTGTTGACATGCTAGTTAAGTCCCTGCGCGCAGAGGACCATTTGAAACATTTGCAGGAGACCTTCGACATATTAAGAATGTACAACACGAAGATCAACCCGGAGAAGTGCACATTCACGGAAGTTCCTCAGCTTCATGGTATCAAATAGGGGCATCGAGATCAGCCCCGATAAAATCAAGGCCATCGAAGATATCACGGTCGTGGATAATGTTAAAGTCGTACAAAGGTTAACAGGGCGCATAAAGCCGATTCATTTTGAGGTCCTGAGATCGAAGTCATCGGTTCTTCTCACTGCTTAAGAAGAAGAGTAATTATGCATGGACCCCGAAATGTCACCAAGCCTCAGAAGAACTAAAATGGTATCTATTGAGACTGCCACTGCTTCACACTCCAAAAGCGGACGAGCAACTCTACTTATACTTAGAAGTCTCGGAAATCGCAGTAAGTGGGGTCCTAGTTAGAGAAGAACAAGGTATGCAATTTCTTATTTACTATGTTAGTCGGACCTTAGGTGAGGCCGAGACCCGATACCCATACTTAGAAAAATTAGCGCTTGCTCTAATAAGCGCCTCTAGGAAATTAAAACCATATTTTCCATGTCACCCAATTTGTGTATTGACTACCTACCCCCTTCGCAGTATTTTGCATAAGCCCAAACTCTCGATTCGATTGGACAAATGGGTTGTCGATATTAGTGGGTATGATATCTGGTATCAACCCCGAACGGTCATTAATTCTCAAATTTTAGCACACTTTGTGGCTGATTTCACGCCAGCCCTTATACCCGAGGTCGAAAAGGAATTGTTACTAAAGTTGGGTACATCTTCCGGTGTATGGACCCTCTTCAGTGACGACGCTTCGAACGTGAAGGGGTCCGATCTAGGCATCATTTTGAAGCAGCCCACAGGTAATACAATAAGATAATCTATTAAAACTTCAAAGTTAACTAACAATGAGGCCGAGTACGAGGCCAAGCTTGCAGGTCTCGAGCTAGCTAAGAGTTTGGGAGTCGAGGTCATTGAGGCCAAATGTGATGCCCTACTTGTGGTAAACCAAGTCAACAAAACTTTCGAGGCTTGAGAAGACCGAATGCAGAGGTACTTGGACAAACTACAAGTGACTCTACATTGATTTAAAGAATGGACCCTACAACATGTACCTCAAGAAAGAAACAGCAAGGCCGGATGCCCTTGAAAATTTGAGGTCATCGGTCGAATACGAAGAACTTAGCTCGAGGACTGTCGTACAACTTTCGAGGTCAGTAATTGAAGAAGGCCACACTGAATAAACTCCACAATTCTGACCTGGGATTGGAGGAATAAATATATCGAGTACCTAAGAACGGGAAGCTTCCATAGGATCCTAAGGAATCGAGGACTCAACGCACGAAAGCCACACGGTTCACATTGGTCGAGGATGGAACACTGTATAGGAGAATGTTTGATGGAGCATTGGTGATATGTTTGAGACCCGGAGACACCGACCAGGTCCTACGGGAAATTCACAAAGGCACTTGCAGAAACCATTCAGATGCCGAGTATTTGGTTCACAAAGTCATCAGAGCGGGGTACTATTGGGCCGATATGGAAAAGGATACAAAAGAGTTTGTTCAAAAGTGTGACAAATATCAAAGGTATGTGCCGATGATTCACCAACCCAGGGAACAACTCAGCTTAGTCTTATCCCCATGACCATTCATTAAATGGGAAATGGATATCGCCGGCTGTCTCCCATCGGCCCCAGGTAAAGCTCAATTCATTTTGTTTATGACTGACTATTTTTCCAGGTGGGTTGAAGCATAGGCCTTCGAGAAAGTCAGAGAAAAAGAAGTCATAGACTTCATTTGGGACCACACTAGGGATGCCTGCCAAGGACGTATGCGATAATGGGAAGCAATTCACTGGCAACAAAGTGACAAAATTTCTCGAAGACCACAAGATTAAAAGGATTTTATCAATGCCATATCATCCTAGTGGGAACGGACAAGTCGGATCGACAAACAAGACTATCATCCAAAATCTAAGGAAAAGATTGACCGAAGCTAAAGGAAAATGAAGAGAGAAACTGCTCGAGGTCCTTTGGGCGTACCACACAACGTCGAAATCCATTACGGGGGCAACACTGTTCTCTTTAGTATATGGTGCCGAAACCCTGATCCTGGTCGAAGTCGGTGAACCTAGCCTCATATTTGGTATGCAACAGAAGAGTCATATCACGAGGCTATGAATACAAGCTTCAAACTGCTAGATGAAAGACGGTAAGTCGCCCTCGTTCGAATGGCGGCACAGAAGCAGCGGATCGAAAGGTATTACAATCGGAGAGCCAATCTTCGACACTTTAAAATCGGGGACTTAGTTCTGAGAAAAGTCACCCTCAACACTTGAATCCCGAATGAAGGGAAACTTGGCCCAAATGGGAAGGACCATATCAGGTCCTCAACATCATCGGAAAAGGATCCTACAAGCTCGACATGATGAATGATCACGCTCAACTATGTCTTGTAGAAGACTAAGCGGGCGTTGCAAATATAATCTTGGGGTA
>MDKI01184551.1:0-27284 GCA_005239505.1 Nicotiana paniculata
ATATTTATAGCAAAAAATAGTATAGAATTTGGGTGTGGTCAAAAAATAGTTGTTCACAAGTGGCATTCCAGTTAGCTTGGAAATAATAGAAGTCTCCACCACGACCACGGTCCTCATTTCGTGGTCTGCGGTGGCATTTAGGTCCGAGCCTCGTATTTGGACCAAGCAGGCCCAAGGTCGAATTTTGGTATTTTTGAAAGAATGCTTGGAAATGGGTAATTAGGTTATGAAATTGATTTATTGAGTCATTATTGATATACTAGAGTTAATTATGTCTAGATAATACCATTCCGGAGTTGAATTCTAAAAGAAAGGCGGTGTTAGATGGTTGATTGCTATATTTTGGACCCGAGGTAAGTGTCTGGCCTAACTTTGGTGAGGGAATAGGTATCACATGCTATGTGCTAAGTGTTTATCATGTCCAATGCATAGGTGAGGTGACGAGTACCTATGAATTGTGTGTCAAGCATGCCCGTGAGTCCCTTTTTGATGAAATTCTTATCCTTACTTCCATATCCTTTGTATTATGAATTTATCTCTACTTGGAAGTTGATAATTGTTGAAAATCCTCGTTGATGAACTCGTGATGTGATGGTCCTATTGATGACCCAACTGTAAAGGATATACTTGAAAAGGTTGGTTATAGCTGAGACCCTTGCCGGGCAATTTGTTGTGATAATGACTGATATTTTCCCCTTGCCGGGTGATCCATGATTTTTGATTCCACTATGCTGCATTCCTTGCCATTTTGATAATTGTCATTGCATAGTGAGGAAGATAGTAAAAGCACGAAGGGTGATTTCGTGCCATGATTTACATTGATTATATCATACATTGCATAGTGAGAAAGAGAGTAAAATCACGAAGGGTGATGCCGTGCCATGATTTACATTGATTATATCATACATTGCATAGTGAGTAAGAGAGTAAAAACACGAAGGGTGATGCCATGTCATGATTTACATTGATTACATCATACATTGCATAGTGAGGAAGAGAGTAAAAGCACGAAAGGTGATGCCGTGACATGATTTACATTTAAAAGCACGAAGGTTGATGCCGTACCATGATTACATTACTATACATGATACATTGCATCGTGAGGAAGAGAGTAAAAGCACGAAGTGTGATGCCGTGACATGATTCATGTTACTTACATCGTACATTACATTATGAGGAAGAGAGTAAAAGAACGAAGGGTGATGCCGTGCCATTTATTACATTTCTGGCATTATATTTGTTTCATTTGCATGTTTCTGATAAATTGCCTTCTTATCTGTTCCTATGTGCTTAATTAACTGCTCTATTTCACCTATTACCCCATTGTCTGTTCCCGTATTCCCCTACGTAATTGTTTATCTCTTGCCTTGTTGTTCCACGATATATGTTGTAGAATATGACAGGTTAACATTTGTTGTCAAGTCTAGCCTCGTCACTACTTTGACCGAGGTTAGGCTCGGCACTTACTCAGTACATGAGGTCGGTTGTACTGATGCTACACTGCACATCTTATTGTTGTGCAGATCCCACACCTGGACCCATTGGACAGCATTGAGGGAGTCTCCTTCAGTTCACTCTAGAGGCTTCTTGCTATACCTGTTGGCGTTCGTGGGCCTTGGCGTCTCTCCTATCCTCAAATCTTCATTTCTGTCTTGTTTTTCCTCTAGTTTTCAGAGAAAGTCATGTATTTCTTTTCAGACTTTGTATTTAGCACTCCTATAGACAGTTCGTGAGTTTGTGACTCCAGGTTTTGGGAAATTATTGCGACATTGCATTATGTTGTCTTTACTTAGATTTAAACATTTATCTATTTCCGTTGTTAAGTTGTGAACTGTTTTTAACTTGTTCTGTTAATTCGGTGTTATCATGTTAGTTTATTGTACGCGTTGGCTTGTCTAGCGGGTTCAATGTTAGACGCCATCACGGCCCGAAGGTGGGATTTCGGGGCGTGACAAAAGTAGTTAAAAGTTTCATTTTAATGTATTGTCCTTTTCTATTTATGGATAAGAAATATTAGAGTTTAAAATAATTTGATTCCTTCTTGAAATATATATTTTCTTTTAATTAACTTAAGATTTTAGGAATTGAAGAGATTTTAATTCCTTCTCTAAAACATACTTTTCTCATTTATTTATGGTAAGTATTTTAGGAATGTGTTTTACACTTTTCTAAATCAAGGTCCTAAATAGGCAAGTAATTAAATGAGTATTTTTAAATATTAGGAAAGTAAATTGAAAGATTAATATTATAGATAAGAAGATAATCACATGATTATTTTGTCCCATGTGAACTCTATTTTAAAGATGTAAAAAAGATGAGCGACATTTTGCTAAAAACCTTCGTGCTTTTAATATAATATAGACTAGATTTTAAAAAAATGACATGCTTTATATGACACACTCTTTGTATATTTAAATTCATTTAACTTTACACTTCTAATTTTGTTCTTAATGATATACTTTTGTAGCTATGAAAATTTATATGAACCGGATGGATGAAGTAATAAGAACCGGATGGAATTGCGGCTAGTTATTTGACCATTCTTTTTTTTTTTTGTGATTAATGATTAGTGTTACTTACCACTACACCATAACTTTATTGGTTGTTTGACCATTGTTTTAACTTAGAGTGTTCAAATTGCACCGTAAAATCGTACCAAATCAAAAAATTAAATCAATTTGATTAAAAAACTCGATTAAATTTGCTTTGATTTAGTTTAGTATCGAGTAAAAAAAACCCGGACCAAACTGACATATAAATATATAATTTTTTATATAAACCTTAAGACTTTATATAAATATCTGAGATACTCTCATGAGATATATTATTTAATAAAATTATAAAGTGCATTCATTTTTTATTTACTTTAAATAAATAGATTGTATCACTTTCTTATTAAGTGTTATTGGAATGCGTCAATCATCTCTTTGTTCTTTCATATTCGTATATTTAGATTTCTTATGTCTTTTTTGAATTTGAAGTGCTATTTCGGTAATCTAAAATTACGTAGAACATACCATTATTTAGGTGTTATATTGATTTTTACGTTTAATTATTAAATTCGATTAACGTTGAAAGCGTACATCAACAAAAAATTATTGTCAGACGACTAAGAAAATAAATTATTATGTATTACTAAAAAGAATTCTCCCATAAAAATATTTTAGTATCATATATTTGTTAACTTTTTAAATTTTTAGTAAGCATAAAGACTTTATCTATAAATTTAATAAGCAAAGACTGGAATAATATTCACGTAAAAAAAAAATACAAAATATTCGGCAAATTCGAACCAATTTAAATCGTAATAATAGCACGGGCTAGCCAGTTTTTGGACCTAGTAATTTAAAAATAGCCAACGTTTGCTAAGTCATTAAAAAATAACCATTATTTTTCTGCAACAGAGACCAGTCCAGCATAATATACTGCAGTTCGGTGCATCTGCGTATGAACTTCCAGCATATTATGCTGGAACACCAACATGCGGAAAGTTCCAGCATAATATACTGGAGATTCGAGCATATGTGTACGAACTTCCAACATATTATGCTGGACAAATATACTTTGCTGGAACTCCAGTATAATATACGGGATCGTTCCAATATACTATACTAGAGTTCCACTATATTATTGAAATTCCAGTATATTATGTTGGAGTATTTTTCGGATATTGAACAGTATTTTAGCCCGCGCCAAAAATTATTTATATTTGATAACCGAAAAAGTATATAAAATTTGTATATAACATATTGTATTTATATACAAAAAATATATAAATTTATATATTTTTTCGACTATTATTTTTTCAGCGGCTATACAATTACATTTTTCTAATTTTAGTCTAGAAGGTCAAGAGGTTCAAGATTCCCCGCGTTTATGTGGAAAATAGATTTCTTCTTCTCAAAAAATTGGTACTACGGATATTGCCAAAGGAAAGGAAAAGGAAAAATAGATAAACTTCTCAGTAAACTTGCGAAGTGAAATGGCAAGAAAGGAGCGAATTTGCGGCGGAGGAATTTTCAAATTTGTACCCTTTCGGGCAATCCTTCTCTTATTTTATCATAATACTATTTTCTTCTTGGTCATCGTCGTTATTCTTATCTCCTAGTATCTAATAGTTGAATAGTAAAATGTGATTCTAAGGAAAGTAATTGAAGCAAAATAATTTTTAAATTTCTATACGATTAAAATCGATGATACCTGATTTTACGGGTTCGGGGGTATGCCTCGAACGTGAGCCAGTATCGAAGCAAGTTCGGACTCGAAGGACATGAAGACTGAGGGATCAAGATCAATATAAATCGACACCGAGGTAACAGAATCACGAGATATCCGCAACCGACCAAAAATCTCGGCGAGAATCTCAGAACTGGTGGAATCATTAATGGTATTGATATCAATCATGTATTTTACTTCCGAAATTAGAGTTATACCTTATTAAGGATTCCTCTACTATATAAAGAGGAACCCTGTTCATTTGTAAGGATCATGATACACAAATTATCACTTACGCAACTACTGAGAAATACAAAGCGCTCTGCTTTTTTACCACCTCTTAACTCTTTACAGTTCATATTGTTCTTATTATTCATATTATTCTTGTTGTTCTTACTATCCTTGGCATTAGATCTCGAGCCTAATCCAGATCGGGGTCGATAACATACAATCACGCTGGTTTGATTTATTTCAATCGTTTATTCCTTTATTTGTTTAGCTATTTATCAATTGACATTAAATTAGATCACGTATCCTTGTAAGTTGTAACCACATTACAAGTTTAATTGTTATTCGTATTTCGAGGTAAACAATTTGGCGCCCCCGTGGAGCTAAGGATAATAGTGATTGTCCAGTGCTAATTCTGACATAACACACTATTTTACGCTTGTTTCTTGTCAAGAATTTTGCTTTCAGGATAAATAATATCAATCTCACAAAACACAGCTACACACGATGACAACGGTCTCGGACTCCACGGAGAGAACGAGAATATTATCACTCCAGGAATCGAGTTGCCACAAGCTGACCTCGGAGGAGCACCACCGGTCAACCCGGTCGATGTCGGTTCACATGTTTCTTTGAATGCAGTTTTAACCGGGGACCCTGATGGAAGCGTACACAGAGAGGGTCGAACTGGCGGTCGAGGTACTTAGGGCAGAGGAGACGAAGGTGATAGTCTCCAAGTTATATTTGAAATGCTGCAAGCCCAACAAAACGCCATCACTCAGTTGCAAAATCAGCACATGGCACCGAATAGGGTCGAACAAGAGGCCACTCGCTGTACCGAGCCAGTGCCTGAAAAGTAAGGTGACAATACGTCAACAATGGACCCTACTATAATGAGAATGCTCGAGGATCTTACTAAGAGAATAGAATCGGGAGAGAAGAAAATCGAGTCCAACGACAAGAAGGTTGAAACCTATAACTCTCGAGTTGATCAGATGCCGGAGGCACCACCGATCTTAAAAGGAATGGACTCCAAAAGGTTTGTGCAAAAACCATTCCCTCCAATTGTGTCTCCGAAACCCATCCCAAAAAAGTTCCGAATGCCCGATATACATAAATACAACGGGACTTCGGGCCCTAATGAACACGTTACCTCTTATACATGTGCCATAAAAGGAAATGATTTGGAAGATGATGAAATCGAGTCAATATTGCTGAAGAAGTTCGGAGAAACCCTGTCGAAGGGAGTTGTGATTTGGTATCACAACTTGCCATCGAACTCTATCGATTCGTTCGCCATGTTGGAAGATTCATTTGTAAAGGCACACGCTGGTGCTATAAAGGTTGCAACGAGAAAATTGGACCTCTTCAAGGTGAAGCGGAGGGATAATGAGATGCTAAGTGAATTCGTATCTCAATTCCAAATGGAATGTATGGAATTACCACAAGTTACCGATGATTGGGCTGTTCAAGCTTTCACCCAGGGATTAGATGAGTGAATTTCAATCGTATCCCGCCAACTGAAGCAGAATTTAATAGAATACCTAGCTGTGACTTGGGCAGATGTTCACAACCGATATCAGTAGAAGATAAGAGTCGAGGACGACCAACTAGGAGCCCCCTCAGGTTCAGTGCGTCCTAACCGGTCGACAAGTAAAAATCAAAGAGATGTTGATAGAGAATCGAGGCCGAATAAAGATCGGTATCGGCCATAAGTTTCAGATAGAAGTAATAACCATCCGGGACGTAATTCCGCCCGGAATGATCGAAGGGGTGACCGAGGGCAGAATTCTCGGGGACTCATGAGTAAAAATGGTTTCGACAAATACGCAGATCCTATAGAAGCGCCCCGATTATCGGAGTACTATTTTAGTGTTGATGCCTCATGGATTGTATCGGCCATCGGAAGGATCAAAGACACTAGGTGGCCCAGACCTATACAAATCGATCCATCTCAAAGGAATCCCTTAATGTGCAAATACCATGGCACGCATGGCCATAGGACGGAAGACTGCAGACAGTTGAGAGAGGAAGTAGCTCGATTGTCCAATGAAGGTCATCTTCGAGAACTTCTCAGTGATAGAGCCAAAAATCACTTCAGGGAAAGGGACGCCAATGGAAAAAATGAGCAGGAAGAACCTCAACATGTTATCCACATGATCGTGTCGGCGGGGTCAAAGTCCCAGAAAGACCTGTATTCAAACTCACCAAAGTATCAATCACAAGAGAGAAACGAACTCGAGACTATATGCCCGAAGGCACTCTATCGTTCAACGACGAAGAAACGGAATGCCTCATTCAATCGCACAACGACGCCCTAGTAATTTCTATCTTGCTAAATAAAATTCAAGTTAAACGTGTTCTTGTGGATCCAGGTAGTTCGGAGAAAATAATAAGATCGAGGGTCGTAGAGCAGCTCGGCCTACTCGACCAGATTGTACCTACATCTCGAGTCCTAAACGACTTCAACATGGCTAGTGAAACAACAAAAGGGGAAATAATCCTACCAGTAAATGTGGCCGGGACCATCCAAGACACAAAATTTCATGTCATCAAAGGCGACATGAGATACAATGCACTCCTTGGGAGGGAAGTACCATCGACCCTTCACCAAATGATGAAGTTCCCAATAGTGGATGGTGTGAAAATAATTTATGGGAACAACACGGTGCAAAGAAAATGTTTGTGATTGAAAAGGTGACTCTATTACCAGCACCTTCGACCTCAGAAAAGTCGAGCACCAAAGATAAGCAAGTGGCCAAATAGCAATCACCGTCCATAGCCTCGACCAAATCAGATAAACAGGTAATCGAAGAAGAAGAAGATCTTCCCACTCCACAAACTTTCATCATTCCCAAAGAATCGAATGCAACCAAATCAACGGTCAAGGAGCTGGAACAAGTGATACTGATCGAGTATCTACCAAAACGTAAAGTATACCTGGGAACGGGGTTGACCCCCGAACTCAGGTTAAAATTCATTTAATTTCTTATTGATAACATGAATTGCTTTTCATGTTCCCATTTAGACATGACATGAATCCCACCCGAGATAACAACTCATCGGTTGAGCCTGGATCCCAAGTTCAGACCGATAAAGAAAGAGAAGGCCTCAGTCCGAGGTGAATCACACCTTCATAAAAGAAAAGGTAACTAAACTTCTTAAAATAGGGTCCATTAGGGAAGTAAAGTATCCCGAGTGGTTAGCCAACGTAGTCATAGTCCCCAAAAAGGGGAACAAACTTAGAATGTGTGTAGATTATAAGGACTTGAATAAAGCATGTCCAAAAGACTCTTTTCATTTGCCTAACATCGATCGAATGATCGACGCCACGGCCGGCCTCGAGATACTTACCTTTCTCGATGCCTATTCTAGGTACAACCAAATACAGATGGACCTAGTGTCGTGCCCCTTTTTCTCGAGAAATCAGGTTTTGACATTGACAAACTCTTTTAAAAGGGAGGGTTATTCAAAAGAGAGGGTCGCCATATAACGGATTAAGGTGCGTTAGGTCACCTATATGCAAATGACTCGAGTTTACTAGTTTGCATCACCAAATATCAGGTAAGGGCTCATATTACCTTGAGGAGAAGGTGTTCAGTACTCCTCGAGGTCCACAACAGTGGGTCCCGACCGAACTTAAATCATGTGAATTAGTCTAAGAGAAAAGAAACAGTTTGGGAAAAAATTATCTTAATAGAAATGGGGGGTCCTAAGTTTTTTAGCCTAAAGGATCACCCCGTGCAACATAAATAATACTTTGTAACTCCCTCAGGATGGGGTGTTACTCATATTATTCAGCAGGCACAAACTATTATCTCCTGCTACCCGATTACTATCTCTAAGTTGTTTACCTAATGCGCTATATTTGATTCTAAGTTGTATACTATGCGTGCACTACCCGTCCCATGCCTATGGTCCATGAGGCATTTGGACCTCTATTTCAGGGTAGTTCTAGACCTTAACTTAGGTTGCTCAAAAGGAGAAAACTAGGCGACATACAAAAAACAATTAGGTCTTTCAAATAGAAACAAGTATGGGCTCAAATTGGCCTTCACATTTAAACAACACATGCATGCAAACTTATTAGCATTAACATGCTTTATTAATTACAGAATCCTATAGGCAGGATATCTATGTGATGAAAAACCAGTTTCTTAATGCGATTATTAGAACCTACAAAGTTTGCCTACTGATTTTAGCATGATACGATTAATCCTACCAGTATGGTATCTAGATGTTTTATGTGATAGATCCAAAATTACTTGTTTTAGTCCTATAGGAATGTTTTCTAGTGAGGGTAACAACACACTATTTGGAAACTCATGAATAAAGGGGCAAAAAGGACAATTAAACAGATTCAGGCATGTGAACATGCATTGTACACTTTTGATCCAGTTTTAGATCATATAGGCATGACTATGATTTGATCCAATTTTAGATCATATAGGCAGGATTTCTATAATTTGAACAGAATAGTTTGTAAGCAAGCATTTGCACACATATTGGATCACCCCATTTCCTATAAGCATGATTACTAACAGAACATAATTCAACCAAGTATCGAACTTATGGGCATGATTGCTAGCACATAATGAACATAATAAGGTACCTATATGCAATATTTCTAACATATAACATTCGACAACATAGCGTTAACCCTATAGGCAGGATTTCTACCCCATTTTATAGCAAATACAAAATAAGAACCCTTTCCCATTTTACTAATACCCCAGAATTGTTATTACAAATAATTATTACAGACCAGAATCTAATGAATGAATTACAAAGTAAGTAAAACTATAGGGAGCCTACAACAGGACCAAATACACCTAGACAGGCCAGGCCCTTAACTCACAGTAGCTCCAAAAGCCCATGCTCATAGATACACAATAACTAGTAGCGAATGATTCAACCATATTTCAAGGTTAAGCATACTGTATCAAATCTCTAGTGTGTCAGGGTTCCCAAGGGCTTCAAGAACCTAGGGTAGTGCTCACACTAGAGAGATTGATTAGCAACCATTCAAGGAAGACTAGGGACCAAATACTAGTGTCTCAGAGTTCACAAGGGTCTCGCATGAACCCTGAGTAGTGCTCATACTAGGGAGGCCAGAGGACAGAACCTAGATAGCTTTGGCTTTCAGCCATCAAAGAATGGGGATTCAGGAGGATCAGATAGAGTAGGATGGGATTAGGGGATACACTTAGGGACAAAATTAGACATAGAACACATACAAACAAATAGCAACATATTTGAACCTAAGCATACTTAATCAAGTTTTATGAATTAAGAATAGTCGCATGCTAGTAAGGCTAGTTCATAAGAAAATTCATCATGATAATAGATATTTTGAGATTAGACTAAGTCATAGAAAGGGAACACATTGATTAGATGTAGGTTAGGAAATGATTAAGACAATTTAATAGAGGTATCATAACATAGTGAGAGCAGAACCAAACATGCCATATTATAACAGGTTCCACAAACAGATTTGTAAATTGGTTAAGGCACACATCTATACATGGTTAACCAGTTACTAGGAACAGGTACGAAATCATGTTTATAACAAACTTAACTTTAAAAGTTAGTCATCAATATCACAGAGTTAGGCAGGATTCGTTAATCAATTCAAACTAGATTCAAACATGTCTCCACTATAAGTATTAGCATTTAGGGCAACATGGTCTAATTGTAGTAACATGTTGAGCAAATAACCATAATGAAATGGCAAAGGATTTAATAACTCACCAGTTAAGATGAAACAGGGAGAAGAATCCAAAAATGTAGCAAATATCACTAAACAGAAGCAAAACACTTGAAGATTTCTGGACTTGGCTTTTAGCCGGCCAGGAATCAAAACACAGAATAAGATTGCTCAAGAGAGTAGGAGTACACAACTTTTGTTTATAGTAGTGAAAAGCTTTTCGAATTCTGAACTTCCAGGTCCTTCAAAGGGGAGTAGGGAGGGGTTTAAATAGTGCAAGAATTAGAAAATATACATGGAAAATAGTTGGTTTACACACTAGAAAGGCAAGTGGTTAAATAAGAAAAAATTAAAACGCTAAGTTTTAGGTAAATAATACACAAGATTGGAAGAAAATAAGGCAAAGAATCACATATTGCGTACAATGAACATATACAGGAACTTATTCCCAAGAAGTACAGAATAGAACTGGATTTAGTTCAAGTAGAAAGGGCCTGAAACCCTAAATTTAGGTAAGTGAAGGGAATCGACAAAATAAGCAGATTCACAAGTAATAGAGTGAATATAGACGAAATAATGCTAAAAATCAAGCCTGAACCAGTTTAGGTTCGAATCAAAAGAGAATCTGGAACCCCAACCTTTAGGGTTAAGTACGAATCAGCGAGACATGAGAGAACAATACGAAATAATGCATTTGGACTCAGGGTTGTACAGATTCAAGAAGAAAACATGGATTTGGATAGACTGAAAGCGGGGTACTTGCCATGTTTAGGCAAATACCTAAGTTACCCCGTAACATAGCACCAAATCAGGGAAAAACACCGAAATGGTAAGGGAATGGGGAAAGAATCCCATTAAGAACGGGATTTGGGAGGATTTGAGTGGGGAGACGGAATAAGGGTTTATCAGTGGAGGGGAATAAGGGCGGCGGATTTGGGAAATGAAGGTTAGGGTTTGGGGTGTGGAGATATAAGGAAGTGGGTGGCTATTTGTAAGCCGTTGATCATAGGATTTAAGCGGACTAGGTCGGGTTTTTAATGAATTGGGTAAGGGTATTGGGCTTAGGGTGTTGGGTTTAGGAAACTTGGGTTGGTTTGGGTAGTCTTAGGTCCGAAATTAATTAAAAATAGGGCCAAATTTTAAATACCCAAAGTTCACCAATAAATAATTTGTAAAAATGATAAATAAATAATAAAAATATCATTTTTGCATAAAAATAAATAAAAACACTTATTTAACATTATAAATGTATAAAAGGTTATTTTTTCATAAATAAAATAATTATAAGTACATATGGGCTATTATTGCAAATTGTGCAACTTTAGCCTTTAAAAATACAAATGCAATAAACAAATGTACTGAAATATTGAAAACCTAATATAAGTATAAATGATAGTTTAGATGATAAAATCATCATAAAATGATTTGTAAGGTAATTTGTTGGTATTTATATAATAATAATGCAGAAATAAATTGATTTAAAGCCTTCAAAAATTATAAAAAATTATGAAAAATGCTTGTTCGTGCTTGTAAATCAAAATGATACTTATACACTATTTTTAAGGTATATATATATATATATATATATATATATATATATATATACAGCTGCCTGTATATTTGAAAATACGAGGGAAAAATTGGGTATCAACAACTGCCTCTCTTTATCCGGAAGGATGAAAGAGTTGTCGGATAAAGAAATGATGGTAGATTTTGACCGAATGGTGTGATTTAAAAAACATAAGACGCACTCTGGTCTCTGAGATGCCTACATATCCCTGGTTTTACAGGAATCATGTCATGTGTAGATCTGGATCCGAGGGTGGAATAAACTGGTGTAGTAAGAGCAGACAAAATATTCTAGATATAACAGATTGAGAATGGTTACAGATATTTGAGTAGGTATCAGATAAGAATGGGTAACGGACGGTGATTAGTTATGTTTGAGATAATTGAAGGATATGAACATTGAATAGAAACTGGAGCGAAGATTGCCCCCGTTATGAGAACGGTTACTTCCCGGATTACCTGCAAATTCAAAATATGATGCATGCATATGGATTATTGAGTAAATTTAAACATGATGCAAATTCCCTTTGGACCATGGAGATCGTCTTTGGACGGTGAGGATGATATCCTTAGACCATGATGTCCCGGGCCATGAATTGTGCGGTAAAGGATTCGCAGGCTATGAAATAATGTTCTCGGGCTATGAAGATGGTGCCTCTAAACCATGATGCCTTTGAATAATAATGTGTGAGATTAAGAGATCCTCATGCCATGGCATGATGCATTCCAGCTATGAGGATGATGCCTTCGAACTATGACTCCTTTGGACAAATTGGCTATATATAAGCTTATGAGATGCAGGGACATGATGTTTGAGATGAAACAAGACAGAGCTTAGTCTTGTGTGGATTTGGGGGTAGAGCTTAGTCTCGAGAGAAGAGAATAATGCAAGGTTTGGAGCTGAGCAACATTTTTGTTATGCAAGGAGAGACAATGCTTAGTCTTGTGCAATAGGAAGGCAATGCTTAGCCTCATGCAGTTGAGGAGGCGGGGCTTAGCCTCATGCAAGATGGAGACATGCATGGATTCGCAGGCTATGAAATGATGTTCTCGGGCTATGAAGATGGTGCCTCTGAACCATGATGCCTTTGAATAATGATGTGCGAGATTAAGAGATCCTCAGACCATGGCATGGTGTCTTCCAACTATGAGGATGATGCCTTCGGACTATGAGGCCTTTGGAAAAATTAGCTATATATCAGCCTATGAGATGCAGGGACATGATGTTTGAGATGAAACAAGATACAGCTTAGTCTTATGTGGAGTTGGGGGCAGAGCTTAGTCCCTAGAGAAGAGAATAATGCAAGGTTTGGAGTAGAGCAATATTTATGGTTATGCAAGGAGAGACAATGCTTAGTATCGTGCAATAGGAAGGCAATGCTTAGCCTTATGCAGTTGAGGAGGCGGGGCTTAGCCTCATGCAAGATGGAGACAATGCTTAGTCTCATGCAAGGGAAAGGAAATTCTTAGCCTTATGCAGTTGAGGAGGCAGGGCTTAGCCTCATGCAAGATGGAGACAATGCTTAGTCTCATGCAAGGGGAAGGCAGTGCTTAGATTATGCAGAGTTGAGACAATGCTTAGTCTCATGCAGAGGAAGGCAGTGCTTAGCTTTATGCCGAGTTGATGAGGCAGGGCTTAGCCTCATGCAAGATTTGAGACAGTGCTTAGTCTCATGCAATGAATAAATAATAAGTTATAACGGAGTATTTCTTAGCTGGAGATGAGTACGGTAGCTTTGTTGTTGCGAAGACAGTAATTCTAAAGTACGCTCGTGCTGGCGACTGTTTCTTGTTCCTGCATTCAAAGAAAAATTGTGAGTTTTATGGGGGAGGTTGGTTCGTGACTTTTTATGCTTGCTTTTCTCTGCTTCGCATTGAAATCCTGTTCGAGTTACCACGGGTAGCATCTGGCAAAAATGAAATTTTCGGGAAATATGCATGCATAGTTATTCAAAACATAGTAATATGCAATTTAAAAGTTGATTAGATGAACCAGTAACTGAGACATCGTTAGAGAAATTGCGACCTTCTTTCCATAGAATTTTGAGGGTCCTTCTCAAAATTCTGCCCCAGTTATCTAGACGAATTTCTGGCTACTCCGCATACGGTGTCGTTGGCTGAACTTGCTTCAAAATTTTGAGGGTCCTCCTCAAAATTCTGCCTCAGTTTCTGATTATGGGGAAAATGAAAATTTCATTGTATTGTGACCGAACCCAAAGGGCTGCCTACGTATCCCCTCTTAAAAGGGAATAAGGTCAAGTGTAGCTCAATTACATCATATGAAGAAATGCAAACAGTTTAAACATAATATCTTTTGACTGCGTCTGAGTTGATAGGCTTTGGCCAAATTTCTCCATCCATTTCTGCGAGTGTGAGTGCTCCTCCTATTAGTACCCTATGAACCATATAAGGCCCTAGCCATTTGGGTGAGAATTTTCCTTTGGCTTCATCCTGATGTGGAAAGATCCGTTTCAGCACCAGTTGCCCCGGTGCGAACTGTCTAGGTTTGACCCTTTTGTTGAAAGCTCTGGACATTCTATTCTGATAGAGTTGACCATGACACACTGCGTTCATTCTTTTCCCATCTATGAGGGCTAATTGCTCATAGCGGTTCCTTATCCATTCTGCATCACTGAGTTTAGCTTCTTGTATAATTCTCAAAGAGGGAATTTCTACTTCATCGGGGATGACGGCGTCAGTACCGTAGACCAATAGGTAAGGAGTCTCCACGGTTGGTGTGCGGGCTATGGTACGGTATCCCAATAAGGCAAATGGTAACTTCTCATGCCACTGCTTGTGATTCTCTACAATCTTCCTTAGTATCTTCTTGATGTTCTTGTTGGCGACCTCCACGACTCTATTCATTTGGGGTCGGTTGGAGTTTTTGTGCTTGATTTTGAAGGTTTCACACATGGCTTTCATTAGATCACTATTGATATTGGCGGCATTGTCAGTGATGATGGATTCTGGAACCATGCATCGACAAACAATATGATCCCTGACAAAATCTGCGATGACTTTCTTGTTTACATGTTTGTAAGATGCAGCTTCAACCCACTTTGTGAAATAGTCGATGGCCGCTAGAATGAACCTGTGCTCGTTTGAAGTGGCGGGCTCGATTGATCCAGTGACATCTGTTCCCCAGGCAGCAAATGGCCAGGGTGCGCTTGTTGCATTAAGTTCATTTGGAGGTACCTGTATCATATCTGCGTGTATGTGGAACTGATGACATTTCTGGACATACCAGATGCAGTCTGTTTCCATAGTCATCCAAAAGTATCCGGCTCTGAGTATCTTCTTGGCTAGGACGAAACCATTCATATGTGGGCCGCAGGTTCCGGCGTGTATCTCTTCAAGAGTTTGGAGGCTTCTTTGGTGTCAACACACCGTAGCAACCCTAGGTCTGGAGTTCTTCTATACAGAATTTCTCCACTCTGGAAGAAAAGGTTAGACAATCTCCGAAGGGTGCGTTTCTGTGTATGGTTTGCATGCTCTGGGTATTCTCCCTTTGACAAATATTCTTTGATATTGTGGAACCATGGATTCCCATATGTTTCTTCTTCAACATGAGCACAATAAGTCAATTGATCATGAATCCTTACTGGAATGGGATCGATGAAATTCTTGTCGGGGTGTTGTATTGGAGAACAAGGTGGCCAATGCATCTGCGAATTCATTATGGATTCTGGGGACATGTCAAAACTCTATATTCATGAATCTCATCATCATCTCTTGTACGTGATACAAATATGGTAGTATCTTGGTGTTCTTTGTAGCCCATTCTCCTTGTACCTGGTGCACTAGCAGGTCTGAATCGCCAATCACCAACAATTCCTGGATGTTCATATCGACAGCCATATTGAGCCCTAATATGCAGGCTTCATATTCCGCCATATTGTTGGTGCATGAAAACCTGAGTTTTGCGGACACCGAGTAATGTTAACCGGTTTTTGACACCAAAATGGCTCCCATACCGACTCATTTAAAATTTGCAGCCCCGTCGAAGAACATTCTCCACCCGTCATAGGCTTCAACAATATCCTCTCCTACGAATGACATTTCTTCATCAGGAAAATACGTTTTTAGTGGTTCATATTCTCCTCCTACATGATTTTCTGCAAGATGATCAGCTAATGCATGTCCCTTAACTGCCTTCTAAGTTACATAGATGATATCAAATTCACTCAACAATATTTGCCATTTGGCCAGCTTTTCTGTAGGCATAGGATTCTGGAAGATGTACTTCAAAGGATCCATCCTCGATATGAGATATGTGGTATAAGCACATAAATAATGCCTCAATTTCTGGGTTATCCATGTCAGAGCACAGCAAGTGCGTTCCAACAGAGAGTACTGTGCTTTATAGGGTGTAAAATTCTTAATCAGATAATATATGGCCTGCTCTTTTCTCCTTGTCTCGTCATGTTGTCCCAAGACACAACCCAAAGCCCTATCTGGTACAGAAAGGTAGAGTAGCAGTGGTCTACCAGGCTCTGGAGGGACTAGGACTGGTGGTATGGAAGTATTCTTTGATTTTTTCAAAATCTTTTTGTCGATCTTCAGTCCAACCGGTTGTGGCATCCTTCTTCAGCATTTTGAAAATTGGCTCACATATCACCGTTGATTGTGTTGTGAAGTGGCTGATATAGTTGAGACGTCCCAAGAAACTTATCACGTCCTTCTTGTTCTTTGGCGGTGGTAGTTCCTAAATAGCATTGACCTTTGATGGGTCTAACTCAATTCCTCAGTGGCTGACGATGAATCCTAACAAGTTTCCGGCAGGAACTCCAAAGACACATTTTGTGGGGGTTCAGTTTCAGATTATACCTCCGCAGCCGGTCAAAGAACTTTCTCAAATATTCTATGTGACCTACGGCCTTCTTGGATTTGATGATGACGTCATCCACATATACCTCTATATCTTTGTGTATCATGTCATGGAAAATAGTTGTCATGGCCCTCAAGTAAGTGGTCCCAGCATTCATTAGACCATACAACATCATTTTGTAACAGTACACTCGCCATGGTGTAATGAAAGTTGTTTTCTCTGCGTCCTCTTAATCCATCTAAATCTGATGATAACCCGCGAAGCAGTCAACAAAGGATTGGAGTTCATGCTTGGCGCAATTGTCGATCAATATGTGTATATTTGGTAGTGGAAAATCATCTTTTGGACTCGCTCTGTTTAAATCTCGATAGTTGACACACACCCTGACTTTCCCGTCTTTCTTCGAAACCGACACAATGTTGGCCAACCAAGTTGGATATTCAACTACCCTGAGGACCTTAGCTTTGATCTGCTTGGTGACTTCTTCTTTGAATTTCAGACTCATATCTGGCTTGAACTTTCTGAGCTTCTACTTTACCCGCGGACACATCGAATTGGAAGGTAGCTTGTAATCCACTATGGATGTGCTCAACCTAGTCATATCATCATACGACCATGCAAAAACTTCATACTCTCTCAGGAAACGAGTGTACTCTTCCTTATCTGATGATGACAAGTGAATGCAGGATCTCCCAAGTTGACCATCTCAGTTTCGTCCAGCTGGACTTAGGCTTGTTCTCAAAATTCTCAACTTCTCTGACAATTTCCTCAGTTATCACATCGTCTTCTTCTATCTCTTCCGAGTCACTGTCCTTATGTTGCATTGTCTCATTACATGTCACAGTTGTTGGTTCATCAGGATAAAAAATAGTAATGCTGTAGAGAGAAAGATATAGAAGATAGTAATAATAAAACATCAACCCATTGATAAATATTAAAATGTTAAACAAAGCAATTTTTAATGACTTAAATAATGTTTTCCAAAACGAAATACTGAAAATATTTTTAAAAAAAATGCTCAAGAAGAATTTTCAAAATAAGCGACGCTAGTAGCCAGGCTACCCTGGGACTCGGCGGGCCCTTGATGGTGTGGCAGTCCAGTTTCTGAGAACAACTCCCTTCTCCACTGTCCGGATGATGAGGCCGTCTTCCTCCTCCTCCTCAATTACTACACCGCAATCCATGTCTTCATCTTCTAGAAATAAATTCCTCAAACCAACTAGCACCTTATCCTCTTCGGATCCCCACATCATATCAGCTTGATGGAAAGATTGGAGCAAATGCGGTATTGGATGCTCGAGAGGGTAATAAGGACAACGCCATGGTGACGACCAATTCTGATACTCCTGCCAGGTGTATTGATATCCCAGTCCAAAGGTCATGCCGTGACGTTTTAGTTGTATTGGCTTGGCAATACCTTGGATATTCTTGCCGAGCCCTTTACCGGGTTCATACCCTGCCCATGCTAGTATGCTTTCTATTTTTCTACTCCACCATTTGTCCTTCTCAATTGCGTTAACACGCTCAATGCGATGATAAGTCTCTCCACCCAATTTCCTTCTATTTTCCACGACCGGGACAATTTGACTAGTATAAATGGGATTACTCCCATCTCCATGAATGATCACCTCTTGATGATTCCATTCGAACTTCACAGCCTGGTGCAAAGTAGAAGCCACAGCCCCGGCGGCATATATCCAAGGTCGTCCAGTAATAAGTTGTGTGGGGCAGATATGTCGAGCACTTGGAATTCGACATCAAAACAAGTTGGGCCCATTTGTAATCAAAGATTGGTTTCCCCGATCGTGGCCCTTTGAGACCCATCAAATTCTTTCACGTTCATAGTTTCTACCCGTATTTCATGTAACCTTTAGCCCAATATTTTCAGAGTCGTCAGTGGACAGATGTTGAGACTGGAAACTCCGTCTATCAAAACCCTGACAATGAATTTATCCTCTCATTGTACCATGATATGAAGCGCCCTGTTGGGGCTTAATCCTTCCAGCGACAATTCATCTTCATAAAAAGTGATTTTATGGCTCTCCAGTATCTGTCCTACTATGTTAGCCATTTCCCTGCTGGTGATATTGTTGGGCACGTAATATTCATTCAATACCTTCATCAAGGCATTCTTATGTGCTTAAGAATTCTGCAATAGTGATAAAATGGATATCTGAGCAGGGTTTTGTTCAAATGATCAACCACACAATACTCTCTTGCTTTCACCTTTCTCCAATGATCATCTGAGTCAGTTTTAACGATAGGCTGCTTGGAAGTGGCTTTTTTACTTGTTCCCCCTAAGTGCTCAGGTGTGTAAACTCTACCAGTCCTGGTCATCCCTTGTGCGACACCAGCTTCTTCCATTTTTGCTTTTCCTTTTCTCCTGGATTCTACAACATAGTCCCAGGGTACTGCATTAGACTTGAAGGATGGTGTGGATGTTACCGTCACAGTGAAGGGTGTGGTTACTTCTACTTCAAATGGAGCAGGTGTAGGTACAGGTGTTGTTACCTCCACCTCGAACGGGGTTGGTGCGGCTGCCTCAACTTTGACTGGTGGTTGTATCTGTACCACAATAGGGGTAAGAGTGACCGCAGGATTCTTGGGGTCATCTACTTCTCGAATAAGCCCGATCAACCCTTCTGGGTCCCATTCTTCATCAGTCTTTATCACATTCACCCCCTCGCCCCTATGATCCGGGAGGGGATTGTTGCGGAAGTTAGGTGTATCCCCTTTTGCTTGTATGATCTTGGTATCAATTAATGTCTGGATCTTGTCTTTCAAAGTGCGACATTCTTCAATGGTATGACCTTTTATGCCGGAGTGGTAGGCACATGTTTTATTTGGATTGACCCATTGAGAGGAGTTCTCTATGGAAACAGTGGGAATAGGGGTGACATATCCAACAACTTTCAGTCTCTCGTATAAGTGACTGATAGGTTCAGCAATAGGGGTGTATTGTCTGGGCGGCCTGTGGTCAAAATTTGGTCTGGGTTTCTGATAGTTTTGGTGGGCTGGCGGGGAGTGATAGTATGCTGGCTGGGTGTTATAAGTATGGTAGGCAGTGGCGGGTTGTGGATATCTGGGAGGTGAAGGGTGATATGTGGGTGGAGGTGTTTGGTATGTAAGAGGAGATTTTGGACCTTGGGCTACCATCATGGCCCCTACTTCTTTCTTCTTGGACGTACCCCCTGACTGCAAGGCTTTGTTCGTAGCCTGTAATGCCTCAAAATTAGTTACCACTCCGCTCTTAATCCCTTCTTCAATCCTTTCCCCTAATTTGATTATGTCAGAGAATTTATGATTCTCGATAACCATTAACCTTTCATAGTATTGGGGATCCTGGGCCCGAACGAAGAACTTGTTCATTTGCTCTTCTTCCAATGCCAGCCTTACTTTTGCAGCTTCTGATCTCCACCGAGTAGCATACTCACGGAAAGTCTTTGTTTCCTTCTTCTTGAGATTCTGGATATAGAAGACATCTGGGGCATTCTCCGTATTAAACCTGAACCGATCCATGAAATCCGTTGTCATGCTTACCCAGCTAACCACTTCTTCAGATTTTGGCTGATGTACCACGATAGGGCGTCTCCAGTGAGGCTTCTCATGAACAGTTTCATGCGAATCCTTTCATATTTTTCAACTCCTACGAGCTTGTCACTGTATTTACTTAGATGCACCTTTAGGTCACCTGTTCCATCAAACATCTTGAACTTGGGGAGGTTTGTAACCCTCCGGCAGTTCCACGTCCAGCTGAATACACGGATCTTCATAGTTTAAGCCCTCAATGCCTTTACCCCCTTCGACACTCTGGACTCGCTTGTGAGATTCTTAAGTTCCTCTGCCATATTCTTGATGATTAGGTCCTTCTCGACGGATTTTGGTGTGTATGGGGTTTGTTGAGTGGGGTGAGGTAGAGTTTCTACATATATGGGGTTGTTTTGGTGGATACCAGGGATTTGGGTGTAGTGGTGATCATTGGTTGAGTTCTGTGGATCGGGGGTAGGTTGCGGTGTATTTTGAGAGGTATGGTAGGTAGTAGTTTGTGGATACTGAGTAGGAAGACGTTGGTGTTGATGAAGAGTTGGTACTGGTGGAGGATTAGGATTCTGGGGAGGTGTTGCGTATTGATGAGGTGCGGGAGGATTTTGTGGATGTTGGTTTGGTGTGCTTTAAGGAGGTACTGTGTTTTGGGCATTCTGTTGGTTAATATCTGGGACGTTTAAGGTGAGGGAGAGGTTTGCCAAGTTGCGGATCTGCTCAAGTTCCCGTTGTAACTCCAATATTTTCTGCTCCAACAGTAGAACCAGATCATTCTGTACCGGAGTACTCCGACTATCTGAAGTTTCAACATTTTCCGCATGTGCAACATGATCTTTCCCGATACTACTCATGTCATCAATCTTAGCTTTTCCCTTAATTTTAGGATCACTTGGAGGAGGAGGAGGTGGAGGGCCTCTGGATCTAGTATGATACGCTGATGATGTCAGTATGCATGGACCAACCTTAGGGGATTGGAATAATCAAACAAAGAAAAGCAAAAAAATGTAAACAAGTCAGTAGGGGGGTTTAGGAAAGATATTTGCAGTATTTAAACATATATTGTGAATTATAAATTCACGCCCTAATTTGAAAACCTCGTTGTGCTCGAGGAAGGCCTAGCGACACGTAGATTTGGAGAAACTTAATGCCAATAATAGCCTCATTTCATTAAGGTAATAAATAGACCAAACCTCTAAAATGACAATAATCAAAACAGTTGATAGTGGCATTTGCCTTATTACAATCAATATCTAGAGAAACAATTAAACAATAATTCTAATCTACTTGGTCCCGGAGGGACCTTCTCCAAGCTTGGCCTTCTTGGCCCCATCGATCAAATTCCCCAGGTCGCGCATGTCCAGCAGCAGATACGCCCTTTCTAGTTGT
The DNA here is from genome assembly GCA_005239505.1 of Nicotiana paniculata. NCBI lineage: Eukaryota > Viridiplantae > Streptophyta > Magnoliopsida > Solanales > Solanaceae > Nicotiana > Nicotiana paniculata. The sequence continues at coordinate 21,477 of MDKI01184551.1, forward strand.
CCTCCTTCGTTGCCCTCTGTATTCTGAAAATCCATAATCTTTTCCTCATCTTCCCTTCAAGTTCCATAAGACCCTGCTCTAAGTATTCCAACCTCTTTGTTGATTTTGTAGCAACTTCCCTCCATTGATTGATTGATTCCATGTCTATCTTGTGTTGTTCCAAATGTATGGCTTCAGACTCAAGGATTTCTTGTGCAACCTATTGTATTTTACCTGTGCTTCAGTAACATCGTTTATGACCCTGTTTCCTCGATCGATCCCTGGCTCGACTTCTCCCGCTATGTCATCATCCAACCATGATAGGTAGAAATACACATGACTGGCATGGTACCGATCTGGTTCGATGGTATCCTTTCCACAATAATCTTCAGATGCCACATGTGTTGTGCCTCACACTTGAATGGAATGGCATCACCCTGAAAGTCTGCTTTGTAGTGAACCATCTTAGAAACTCGTGGTATGACTTGTTTTCTCCCAGCCTGTGTCATGACCCTGTTAGGAGCATAAGGATAAATACCCCTCAGCCCAATCAACACTAAGTGAGGGACATTCCTTGACCTGATGATGAACTTGCTAGGGAACCACTCGAACATCCAATGGACCTTGTCATCGGTCAAATTGCTGAAGAAGCGCACCCAATCTACAGCATTTTCCGATTGTGCAAACCTGTCTGGGATGAAAGTCATTCTTTTTGGGTGATGAAAAGCTATGTGGTCATTCCACGGTCGCCTCGGAAGTTCCTGACGATACTGTTCTCTTTGAAGATGCTCCAACAACCATATTTGTAGTAAAAAATTACAACCCTCGAAATGTCTGAATTCCTTCTTACAACGGTCTAAGGCTTGGTATATCTCTGCCACAATCATTGGGACAATAGTGTAAGTCTGTCCCTTAATCCCTTCCATTAAGGCCTTGGTAACCATATCCAAACGAGTATGAATCCTGTCTCCTTGAATTTGAAATACTATCATCCGTAGAAAGCAAACGATGAACACAAAAACTTGACGATGAGTCCAGCCTAGGGAAGTGATGGAAACTCATCATGATAGACACAGTAGGATGTGTTGTGACTATAACGCTCGTAAAGGAAGTCGAAAGGTATGTAGGACTTATTCAGGTAGACTGACTCGTCATTCTTTGTAAGACCCATCATTTTTAGAAATCCCCTAGAATACGATTTTCCGGTACCAACAGACCAGGGTTGTCCCAGGGTAGCCCAGAAAAACCTCCTATTTCCTCGAGAAGGGGAGTCATATCTATATTATCGAAACGGGAAAAAAACCCTTTTTTCATCCCAAAACATAGTAGCGGCCTCGATCAGTACGTTGTTTGGCTGAATGTCCAACAAAGAAGGTAAATTTCCAAGAATTCTTTTCACATGGTTCTTGCCGCCTGGCGAGAGATTTTCCCACCAGTCTAGAAATAGAGGTGAGATACTTCGGACCATGCCGAACCTGGGGACTTCGTGCCTCATTTCTGCAAAACAGATAAAATTAGCCATTTCCCCTTCCGGATTTGACTACTTACACATTAATGATTAGCATATCGGCACGTTTTCTCCAAATAATGCACATATCATGATTGAACTCGTTGGGATTATGGAAATCCCGATGGGCTCTGGACAAGGATTTCCTTAGAGAGTTATTATGCAGACAACATACTAACTCATGCTAGGTTTGGACATGATGCATACTCAGTTAACATCAGAGTAGGGTATTCTATAGAAGTCTAGACTGGTACCCCCAAGCAGACAACTTGAAAGGGAAAAGCACGGAACCGTCGACTGCACCGTTGATCGACTAGTTTTACCGCAAATAAGCCTTTCCAAATGTATAAAGGGTAATATAGGAAGAGCACAGACACTCATCAAGTGCCTCTATGGTATTAATTGCGCACGAGTGAAGTATGATGCAGAGTCGCCATGCTGTCGCGCCCTTTTTCTTGTGAAATCGGGTTTCAACATTGACAAACTCTTTTAAAAGGGAGGGTTATTGTCGCCACTTAACGGATTAAAGTGCACTAGGGCAGCTATTTGCAAATGAATCGGGTTTACTAGTTTGCATCACCAAAGATCGGGTAAGGGCTCAAATTACCTTGAGGAGAAGGTGTTAGGCACTCCTTGAGGTCCACAACGGTGGGTCCCGGCCGAACTTAAATCATGTGAATTAGTCCAAGAGAAAAGAAACAGTTTGGACAAAAATTATTTTAACAGAAATGGGGGGGGGGTCCTAAGTTTTTTAGCCTAAAGGATCACCCCGTGCAACATAAATAATACTTCATAACTCCTTCAGGATGGGGTGTTACTCATATTATTCAGTGGGCACAGACTATCATCTACTGCTACCGGATTACTATCTTTAAGTTATTTACCTAAAGCGCTCTATTTGATTCTAAGTCGTATCCTATGCATGCACTACCCGTCCCATGCGTATGGTACAAGAGGCATTTGGACCTCTATTTCAGGGTAGTTCTAGACCTTAACTTAGGTGCTCAAAAGAAGAAAACTGGGCGACATACAAAAAATAGTTAGGACTTTCAAATAGAAACAAGTATGGAATCAAATTGGCCTCCGCATTTAAACAACACATGCACGCAAACTGATTAGCATTAACAGGCTTTATTAATTACAGAATCCTATAGGCAGGATATCTATGTCATGAAAAACTAGTTTCTTAATGCGATTATTAGAACCTACAAAGTTTGCCTACTGATTTTAGCATGATAAGATTAAGCCTACCAGTATGGTATCTATATATTTTATGCGATAGATCCAGAATTACTTGTTTTAGTCCTATAGGCATGTTTTCTAGTGAGAGTAACATCACAATATTTGGAAATTCATGAATAAACGGGCAGAAATGACAATTAAACAGATTCAGGCATGTGAACATGCATTGTACACTTTTGATCAAGTTTTAGATCCTATAGGCATATTTTCTATTATTTGATCCAGTTTTAGATCCTATAGACAAGATTTCTATAATTTGAATAGAACAGTATGTAAGCAGGCATTTGTACACATATTGGATCACCCCATTTCCTATAAGCATGATTACGAAAAAAATATAATTGAACCAAGCATCGAACCTATGGGCATGATTGCTAGCACATAGTGAACATAATAAGGTACCTATAGGAAAGATTTCTAACATATAACATTCGACAACATAGCATTTACCCTATAGGCAGGATTTCTACCCCACTTTATAGCAAATACAAAATAAGAACCCTTTCCCATTTTACTAATACCCCAGAATTGTTATTATAAATAATTATTACAGACCGGAATTTAATGAATGAATTACAAAGTAAGTAAAACTATAGGGAGCCTACAACATGCCCAAATACACCTAGACAGGCCAGGCCCTCAACTCACAGTAGCTCCAAAAGCCCATACTCATAGATACACAATAACTAGTAGTGAATGATTCACCCGTATTTCAAGGATAAGCATACAGAACCCAAATCTCTAGTGCGTCAGGGTTCCCTAGGGCTTCAAGAACCCAGGGTAGTGCTCACACTAGAGAGATTTATCAGAAACAGTTCAAGGAAGACTAGGGACCAAATCCTAGCGTGTCAGAGTTCACAAGGGTCTCACATGAACCCTGAGCAGTGCTCACACTAGGGAAGCCAGAGGACAGAACCTAGATAGCTTTGGCTTTCAGCCTCTAAAGAATGGGGATTCAGGAGGATCAGATAGAGTAGGATAGGATTAGGGGATACACTTAGGAACATAATCACACATATAACACATATAAACAAATAGCAACATATTTGAACCTAACATACTTAATCAAGTTTTACGAATTAAGAACAGTCACATGCTAGTAAGGCTAGTTCATAAGCAGATTCATAATGATAATAGAGATTTTATTTCAGACTAAATCATAGAAAGGGAACACATTGATCAGCAGTAGGTCAGGAACTGATTAAGACAGTATAATAGAGGTATCATAGCATAGTGAGAGCAGAACCAAACAGGCCATATTATAATAGGTTCCATAAACAGATTTGTAAATCTATTAAGGCACACATCTATACATAGTTAACCAGTTACTTGGAACATGTACGACAACATGTTTATAAAAAAACTTAACTTTAAAAGTTAGTCATCAATATCACAGAGTTAGACAAGATTCATTAATCAATTTAAACTAGATTCAAACATGTATCAACTACAAGTAATAGCATTTAGGGAAACATGGTCTAATTGCAGTAACATATTGAGCAAATAACCATAATGAAATGGCAATGGATTTAATAACTCACCAGTTAAGATGAAACAGGGAGAAAAGAATCCAACAGTGTAGCAAATATCACCAAACAGAAGCAAAACACTTGAAGATTTCTTGCCTGCCATGAATCAAAACACAGAATAAGATTGCCCAAGAGAGTAGGAGTACACAACTTTTGTTTATAGTAGTGAAAAAGTTTTCGAATTCTGAACTTCCAGGTCCTTCAAAGGGGAGTGCGGAGGGGTTTGATTAGTGCAAGAGTAAGAACATAAACATGGAAAATAGTTGGTTTATACACCAAAAAAGGCAAGTGGTTAAATTAGTAAAAATTGAAACCCTACGTTTTAGGTAAAGAATACACAAGATTGGCAGAAAATAAGGCAAAGAATCACATAATGTGTACAATGAACATAGACGGAAATTATTACCAAGTAGCACAGAATAGAACCAGATTTAGTTCAAGTAAAAATGGCCTGAAACCCTAAATTTAGGTAAGTGAAGAGAATCGATAAAAATAAGAAGATTCATAAGTAATAGAGTGAATATAGACGAAATAATGCTAAAAATCAAGCTTGAACCAGTTTAGGTTGGAATCAAAAGAGAATCTGAAACCCTAACCTTTAGGGTTAAGTATGAATCAGCGAGATATGAGAGAATCAGTACGAAATAACGCATTTGGACTCAAGGTTGTCCAGATTCAAGAGGCAAACATGGATATGGACAGACTCAAAGCGGGGTACTTGCCATGTTTAGGCAAGTACATAAGTTACCCCGTAACATAGCACCAAATAAGGGAAAAACACCAAAATGGGGGAATAGGGAAATAATCCCATTAGGAACGGGATTTGGGGGGATTTGAGTGGGGCGATAGAATTAGGGTTCATCAATGGAGGGGAAATAAGGGTGGCGGATTTGGGAAATGAAGGTTAGGGTTTGGGCTGTGGAGATATAAGGAAGGGGGTGGTTATTTGTCAGTCGTTGATCATTTTTGATCAACGACTGGATTTAAGCGGGCTGAGTCGGGTTTTTAATGATGTGGGTAAGGGTATTAAGATTAGGAAAATTGTGTTGGTTTGCATAGTCTTAGGTCCAAAATTAATTAAAAATGGGGCCAGATTTTAAATATCCAAATTTAACCAATAAATAATTCATAAAAATAATAGATGAATAATAAAAATATCATTTGTGTAGAAAAATAAATAAAAACAATTATTTAACATTAAAAAAATATAAAAAAGTTATTTTTGGCATAAATAAAATAGTTATAAGTAAATATGGGCTATTATTGCAAATTGTGCAATTTAGCCTTTAAAAATGCAAATGCAATTATAACAAATATACGAAAATATTTAAAACCTAATATAAGTGTAAACGATGAGTTTAGATGATAAAATCATCATAAAAATGATTTGTAAGGCAATTAGTGGTATTTATATAATAAATATACAGAAATAAATTGATTTAAAGCCTTCGAAAAGTATAGAAAATTATGAAAAATGCTTGTTCGTGCTTGTAAATCAAATGATGATGCATATGCAGTATTATATATATATATATATATATATATATATAT
>MDKI01155361.1:0-17770 GCA_005239505.1 Nicotiana paniculata
GTAAAATTCTCTCTACAACCATGAATGCCACATCCCGAACCTTACGATCAGCGTAAATCTTTTGCCTAGACTGAGCTGCACGAAGTCGATCCTGTATAATCTTAACTTTATTTAAAGCCTCTTTAACTAAGTATGTACCCAACAAACCGAGCCTCTCCCGGCTAAAACCACCAAACTGGCGATCTACACCGTCTACCACCTGAAGCTAACGGTCTCTCACCAACTGGAATAAATGCAAGGCTGCCCATACTTACCACCTTCCTACTCAATGCATCGGCCACCACATTGGCCTTCCCCGAATGATACAATATAGTGACGACATAATCTTTCAATAACTTTAACCATATCCTTTTCCCAAATTAAGATCCTTTTGCTTGAACAAGTACTGAAGACTGCGATGATCCGTGTAATTCTCACATGGCATGCCATAAAGATAGTTCCTCCAAATCTTCAACGCGTGAACAATGGATGCCAGCTCTAAGTCATGGAAATGATAGTTCTTCTCATGAATCTTTAACTACCGAGACGCATATGCTATCACCATGTCCTCTTGCATCAATACCGCTTCTAACCCAACACGGGAAGCATCACAATATACCGTGAAAGATCCTGAACCTGATGGTAACACCAATACCGGCACTGAAGTCAAAGCTGCCTTGAGCTTTTGAAATCTCGCCTCACACTCGTCCAACCATTTAAATGAAACACCATTTTAGTTCAATATGATTTTAATAATTTCTCATAATCAATTGCATAATCATTAAATAACTTCACGTTGACAATAATCTCCTTTCGAACCTTCACAACACGGACAACGAGATGCGTCGCATGGAGAACTCCTAATTATCTACCTGAATTAACGTGTTTCATCTAATGCCATATGGGCTGTCACGTACCTTGTAGGTTAAATCTCAATAACTATAACACGGATTTGGAAAATTATGCACCGATAAATTTTATACAAAAATTTTCATATAAACCTAACAGGCATGACTCCTATTAGTACTATAGTACAAATCTTTTTTTTTTAATTTCACAAGAGAGAATTTAAGCACAGAATTTTCATCACAAGGACCTCATCCTTATATAACTTCTACCGCGGCTCGTAGCCCGATTTAAACATACCAAATCATATTTAAAATGTGAGGATCTCATCCTCAGTTCTGAATCACATGTAATATGCACATCGTTCCAATCGAAACGTTCCATTTTATTCTTTTAAATATTTTCGGTTAAACAAACAACAACACGTAATGATACACATAACCATCTCCATAGAATCTCCCAATACAAGTATTCACATAAGTAGATTTCAGGTTTACGAAGCTCACCCATAAGTGGAGCATATTAGGAGAACCTTCTCAAATACTCATAACTGAATCAAGTTAAGGAAATTGCCACTTTATAATAACTAGAAATTGTAATTGTAATGACACTATCTGATATAGAGACCTCAGCCGTACCATAAAAAGTATATCAACAGGCTGGGTCTCCACCTCTAGAAGTCTGACCTCCACATTCTACATTCCGACCCATTTCCCCTAGCTGGACATGTAAGTTGAGTTGTAACTGCAATGGGGCACGTAGCTTGAGTGCTCTGATGAAATATGACTCTCCTAAGCCTAGGACAATTTCTACCACTAGCCACCTATCCACCCTTATTGCTCATCCTATATATATCACCCTTATTTCTCCTGTTGCGGCATGCAACCTGATCCTACCTCTTCACCCTTATCACTCCTTGTTGCAGCGTGCAACCTGCTCCCACCAGACATACCATATTAGTGTATTTATAAAAACTTTAGCAATTCAGGCCAAGTCTTTCACAACATTTTTATATCATCAATTGTAAATAGAAGCTGCAAAACTCATAAACTTCATCAATTATCATTTCATAACGAAGCCAACCGGAATATATATACATAGCGTAACACTGGCAACCAACTCAATCCTTATGTAACATAACAATACCAAAAGAACAACCAACACTTCCAAAATACTAGAAGCAATACTTGACAATAAATCAACGAATCCAAATAGACATATAAACCTCAATGATCATGAAAAAATTAAGTCCTGAAGCAAATAAATAGAAACGGGGAAGGGATCATGTTTAACATATAATTTGGTGGTGCATAGACACTCGTCACCTCACCTATACACCACACACATGCGAATTCACATAGAATTTAAGTTGGGGACTACTATTCCCTCAAGTCAAGGTTAAACCAAGCACCTACCTCAAATTCGCAGGCCACTCACTGCTCAATTACCGCTTTTCCTTTCGAATTTTCCTCTAACCCGTTCAAATCAAATCTTAATTTGTTTATTATCATTAATTTATGCTAAAGGAACTAACTTTACTGAAAAATTATTATTTTTCTAAGTTTTCTCAAAGAAAGTTAAAACTCAACCCCAGGTTTGCTTGGTCCAAACTCGGGGTTCGGACAAAATTTTGTTTACCCATTAACCCCCGATCCCGAGTATGCAATTAGTTTCGAAATTTGACCACAATTCAAGGTAAAAATTCCATTTTTACAAAATTTCCTAATTCTACCCAAAACCCTAATTTCTACCATAAAAATTCTTGATTTTTGATTGAAAAGTGATGAAAAACATTGGGTAATTGAAAGAAAAGAGTTTAGAATTGTCTACCAACACTTTGGGGATGAATTTGTGTGAAGAAAATCGCCTCTAGGTATTTGCAGTTCAAAAATATGAAGAAAATAGGTTCCGCCCGATTAATAATCTTATTTTATATAACTGGACAAGCCTTCATGCGTTTGCAATGGGCCTGTCGCATTCACGTAGGGTCAAGATCAAATGGCCTTTGCGTTCACGGTGACCTGGACGCGTTCGCGTAGAGGAAAACAAGTCCCCTACCAGGCCTATTTACACATAGCGTTCGCCGTGAGCCAGAACGTTTTCGCGAAGCTTTAACCCACAGTGCTTCTCGTTCGCGTCCTGAGCTCCGCTTTCGCAAAGAACAAAATACCCTAGTGAAAATTCTACTCTACACATTCGTGAGTGGAGTAATGCAAACGCGAATAACAAATTGGCTGTGCACCAGAATAGCAAAACAACAGACTTTAACATGCCCAAAACATCCCGTAGCCTATTCAAACCACACTCGAGCCCTCGGGGCTCTAAGCCAAACATGCACGCAAGTCTAAAAATATCATACGGACTTGCTCGTGCGATCAAATCATGAAAATAACATCTAAAACTATGAATTTAACCTAAAAACTCATCATTTTTCTCAAGAACACTTAAATTTCACTATTTCTCAACAGGATGTCCGAATCACGTCAAATCAACTCCGATTTTTACCAAATTTTACATATAGGACTTAAATATCATAACAAACCTGTACCGGGATCCGGAACCAAAATACGGGATCAATAACAATGAGTTCAAACATTAATTCATTTCTTTATTTCATGAAAATCTAGCAAAACAATTTTCTTTAAAAATTGATTTCTAAGGATAAAGACCATAGAATTCAATTTCAGGTATACACCCAAGTCCCATATTTTACTGCGGACCTCTCGGGATTGTCGGAACAAACTTTCGTGTCTGTTTACTATAAATGCTAAACAAAGTCAACTAAAACCAAATTTTAAATTCCAAAATTACTATTTCTCATATTTTCACATAAAAGCTTTCTGGTTTCACGCCCGGACTGCGCACGCAAATTGAGGTAATTAAAATTAATCTTTTTAAGGCTAATGAGCTTAAAATAGAGTATTAGTTTATAAGATGACCCTTTGGGTCATCACAACTTTCCCCAAACTTATTTCACGAATAGTAAATGCATAAATACCCTATCATAAATATAGATTACATGGAGTTATGACTATAAGTTTAGTCCATTAAGGCACCGAACAAATTCAGACTACAATTTACTTTTTAGTTTTGTTATTATATTTTCTTTAAAACACATGAAATGAAGAATATTATTTTTAAAGTTTTATTAAGCTAGCGTTTGGCCATATATTCTGAAATTTGTTTTGAAAAATCTGCTTTGGGTGAAGTTTGGCGTGAAGATGAAAATGAGTTTGGACATACATTTTCAAAACATATTTTCCAAATTTATTTTGGAAAAACATGTGTATTATTAGGAATTTGGCCTAAAACCAGCTATTGAGCTGGTTTTAGGATTTGACATTTGGGATTTAGGATTTTGCCAAAATATAGGCAAAAGCTATGGCCAAACACGTGTTTTCCATATAAAATCCAAGTTTATTTTAGTAAAATCTATGGCCAAACGGGTCCTAAGTTTTATCCACGGACATTGTAAGACATACACAATGAACATGCAATTGAAGATAGACATTTGCACTAAATATTAGTAGTAACCTATTGTAGGTGATTGAATTTTGTTGAAGAGTTAACCTAAATAGCCGTTCATTCGACTGCTTAAACTAAAAATAGTCGATGGACGTATAATATATAAATAGTTCAAGCATGCCATATGTATAACTATATATAATCTATGTACAATCTACATATACCGATTAGAAAAAGTAACTAACAAATATGACTGGATATTTATGTAATGCTCCCAATTTTGTTAAAGAAATGCACATACACAATACCAAACAAGATTCGTAAACACTTATCGGGACGTGTCAATGGGTCATCGTGAAGTCCTATGGCCCAAGTTGGTAACTTCCATAGCACTTTAGAGGAATGTCCGCTTAAGTTCTGCCCAAGTGACCGAACCCATGTCATATTTGTGAAAGTTAGGCCTTTATTTGTGCGGCCCCTAAATACAAGCATACTAAATTAATTGAAAAAAAAATCAGAGCACCTAAATATACATAAAGCTAGCTTAGTTATGCTGCATACAATTTTTTCTCTCAATGTTAAAGTTTATCCTTATCCAATAAAACTTCTATTTATTGGGGAAAGTGCACAGTTAGTCAGTAATAACAAATATATTTACTTTTAATCCACTGTTTAAAATGTCTTTAGTCTTTAGCCACTGCTTTAATAAATTTTTACTTACCCGGACGAAAATACCCTCCTGCTCATAAAGTTCAGGACAAAGTGTCCTTCACTTATGAGCTTGTTACTGTAAGTTCAGGACTAGCTGTCCTTAATTTATGAGCTTGTAAGTCTAAGTTTAGGACTACGTGTCCTTAACTTTTGAACTTATAAATCTAAGTTCAGGACTTTATGTCCTTAACTTTTGAACTTGGAACTTGAAGATCAGGATTACCTATCCTTAATTTATGTGCTTGTAACTCTAAGTTAAGGACTACCTATCCGTAATTTATGTACTTGTAACTCTAAATTAAGGATCAAGTGTCCTTAATTTTTGAACTTCCAACTCTAAGTTCAGGACCAAGTGTCCTTAACTTATGATCTTGTTACTTTAAGTTTAAGACTAGATGTCCTTAACTTATGAGCTTGTTACTGTAAGTTCACGACTAACTGTCCTTTATTTATGAGCTTGTAACTCTAAGTTTAGGAATGCTTGTCCTAAACTTTAGAACTTGTAAATCTAAGTTCAAGACTACATGTCCTTAATTTTTGTGCTTGTAACTCTAAGTTTAGGAATGCTTGTCCTAAACTTTAGAACTTGTAAATCTAAGTTCAAGACTACATGTCCTTATTATTTGAACTTGAAACTCTAAGTTCAGGACTACCTGTCCTTAATTTTTGTGCTTGTAACTCTAAGTTAAGGACAACTACCGTATGCTAGCCATTGAAATATTTTGTACTAAATCACTTTCCCTAGATCCTCATGCTCTGCAAAGATAGAGAAGGATATAAATGAAATGGATGAGTTAAAGAATGTTGGTTATTGTGACATGTTCAAATGTGATACACATATTGCCCTAACATTTTTAACATGTTAATGAATATGTCATGCTGCAGTAGACAGTGTACAACATATGTAGCCGAGTTTGTGTGAACATGATAGCAAACTCTTTTTTCTAAATAAGCAGCGTTCCTACAGAAGGGGAGAAAGGGTTTTGAAATTTTGATAGAGAGTTTGGGAAGGAAAAGATATAGAAGAAAGGGTAACACCGTCTTTTCATACTAATTTTAATAGACTAGAGGCTACTTTTTCTCATTATTAAAAATGCTGGATAAAAAGTAAATAAAACTTTAAAAAGTGGTTACCCCACGCAATTTTTACCTACTCAATCTAACTACCCATGAGTGCATATATGTGATTAGTTTTCGGGTTTAAATCTAAAATTGCATTTAAATCCCAAAAATATACTTTCTTAGTTTTGGAAAAAAACTCCAATTTTAACTCTTTAATTCCTTATTTTAGAGATCGTATATTTTTAGAATGAAAATTACCTCATTATAAAGAACTGTATCAGAATATTTTGACAACAAGGAAATGGAATTGTAAATTGTTTCGTGGCCTTATTTGGGTAGAAATGTATCTGCACCCGCTATATACACTCACTTTAATTAAGTTATTCATAGATGACAAACTAAAATTTATTAGGAGTCCTAATTTTAAATAATAAAATTTTCAAAGATGGAATCTATCTAATAAGGCATCATGATAACATTTAGGGTTGCCGTCACATATCTATATTTTGTTTCCCTCCGCCTTTCTTTTAACATTGGTTTCACTATTCATCTCTAATTTAACAAGAAGCTGAAATTTAAATTTTCAATGATGCAATTGCAAAATTAATGCAAAGTATTACGCTAAAACCTCAATTGAGGATATATTTTTCACGATCCCAATTCTCCTCTGAAGGGTGTCGTGATGGCACCTAGTCTCTACGACTAGGTAAGCCTAACAAATAATAACAATTGAAAAGATATAAATTAACAAGTTATTGAAATTGACTGAATAATAGATAAAGCTGTCTGAAATACAAAATCTCACAATACACACCCCAAAACCGGTAGAACTGAGTCATAAGCTTTACATGATATGTATCGCCCCGGCCAGTTGTTTCGAGAGTTATGGTCCAGATTCCCTTTTTACTGCTTTCCCCGTATCTTTTCCTGCTGATGTGTCTTGCCAGGAGGTGTTGGTATGGTTTCGGAGTGTTTTGGGACACTTAGTTCCTAAGCGAAAGCTTAAGTTTTAGGATTCGGACCATAGTCGGAACTATGTGAAGACGTTTATGGAATGGATTTTCGTCTGTTCTGTTAGCTCTGTTGGGGGATATTGGACTTAGGGGCGTGTTCGGATGGTGTTTCGGAGGTGTGTAGCTCATTTAAGCTTGAAATGGCGAAAGTCGATTTTTTGGAGATTTTGACCGATAATGGACTTTTTGATATTAGAGTTGGACTCCAATTCTAATTCCGGAAGTTGGAGTAGGTCCATAATGTTGAATATGAAGTCTGCAAAATTTGGGGTAAATCGGACGTGGTTTGATAGGTTTCGACATCAGTTGTAGAATTTGGAAGTTTCAAGTTCAATTAGTTTGAATCAGAGGGTGATTTGTGTTTTTAGCGTTGTTTGATGTGAATTTAGGGCTCGACTAAGTTCGTACAGTATTTTAGGACTGGTTGGTATGTTTGGTTGAGGTTCCCGGAACCTCGGGTGAATTTTGGATGCTTATTGGATCAATTTGGACTTGTGAAGGATAGCATATTTTCTTGTTTTTCCAGTTGCCGGTATCCTTCTTCACGTTCGCGAGGGGTATTCAGCGTTTCCGAAGAGGACCTGGAGGAAGGAGGAACATTTTTCTTTGCGTTCACGAAGTAGGGGCCGCGTTCTCAAAGGGGTTGTTAGGCAGTGCATCGCGAACGCGAGAAGTGCATCGCGTTCGCGTAGAGGAAGTTGAGCGGCTGGGACCCAAGGCCTTTTGCCTACATGTTGTGATGTTTGTCCCGCATTAGCGTAGGGTCAAGCTATGTGGTCTATGCGTTCGTGACATGAGTATCGCGTTCGCGATTAAGGATTTTAGTTGAAGAAAAATTTGTGCTTCGTGAACGCCGCGTTTGGCAAGAAGAAGTCACTAGGCAGACTTATATTATTTCAAAACCGAGGGTTAGGCCATTTCTATCAAAACTTGAGTTTGGGATCTTGAATTTGGGCGAGATTTTGGGGTATTTTCAGAGACATCGATTGGTTAATGATTCTACAGTGTATTGTAGTTATATCCCACTAATCTACCATTAATTTCATCTTCAACTTATATTTCGAGTTTTGAAAGGGGATTTGTGGTCGGATTTGAGTAATTTTATATGGTTGGACTCGTGAGTGAATGGGTGTTCATATTTTGTAAACTTTACCCGATTCCGAGATCTAGGCCCAGGGAGGTTGTTTTTTGGACAATTTCCTACTTTCTTGTTTTAGCTTAGATTTCATTGATTATGTTAGTTCTTATAGCTATATTTATGGTATCTAATTGATTTTGGGTAGATTTGGGACATATGGAGCCAGATATTCATGGGAAAAACACTGCTACCGATTGATTTAGCTTGGTTCGAGGTAAGTGACTTGTTTAACCTTGTGCGGGGGAAATCCCCTTAGGATTTGGTATTGAAATTGATATGTGAGCTACGTGTACGCGAGGTGGAGAGTGTGTACACGGCCTATTTGTTGTGAATACTTGATTTTACTGAGTAATTACATGTTTTCACCATAATTGAGTATACCAGCATGTGTAGTTACCCTGGTAGCTTAGCGTAGCATGTTTACCTGCCTTAATTGCTTAACTGAACTGTTTGCAGCATGTTTAGTGAACTCCTGCTTCCTTTTCTTGATTTTAACTTAGCCTAAATCTTAGACTCCCTTACTATAATTGTTATATTCAATTGTTTGAGCTGTGTATTTACTTTGGCACTACGGGATGGTATTCCGGATATCTCCCTGCATGTTTACTTTTGAAACTACGAGGCGGTTCCTCAGGAGTTTTCTCTGCATATTTAGTTTTGAGACTACGAGGCGGTACCTTGGGAGTTATCCCTGCATATTTATTTAGGGACTGTGAGACGGTATCTCAGGAGATCCCCTGCTGTTCATTTTTGTGTGTTGAATTGTTATTTGCTGTATTTCCTTTGCTTAGTTTCAGTCTATTATTATACTGTGTATTTACTGCTTCATGTATTATTTACCAGTGGGTTTGACCTGAAGATTATACTCGAGAGATCGGGCTACCATCAGTTGAAGATTAGGGCGTCCGATGTTCCTAAAACAGCCTTTCGAACAAGGTATGGGCACTATGAATTTTTGGTGATGTCTTTTGGATTGACTAATGCCCCAGCAACCTTTATGGATTTGATTAATCGAGTTTTCAAGCCCTATCTAGATTTCTTCATAATCGTGTTCATTGATGATATTCTTATATACTCCCGCAGTTGGGAGGAGTATGAGCAACACCACTGTACAGCACTCCAGACTTTGAGGGATAATCAATTGTATACAAAATTTTCAAAGTGTGAATTCTGGTTAGATTCAGTAGCTTTCGTATCAGCATAGGGTATTCAGGTAGATTCTAAGAAAATAGAGGCAGTCAAGAACTGGCCTAGACCCACTTCAGCCACAGAAATTAGGAGCTTCTTGGGCTTAGCGGGATACTACTGTCATTTTATGGAGGGGTTCTCAGCTATAGTAGCGTTGATGATGAGATTGACTCAAAGTAGTGCCCCATTTAAATGGTCGGGTGAGTGTGAGGCGATCTTTCAGAAGCCCAAGACAGCCTTGACTTCAGCACTGGTATTGGTGTTACCATCAGGTTCAGGATATTTCACGGTATATTGTGATGCTTCCCATGTTGGGCTTGAGTCAGTATTGATGCAGGATGGCAGGGTGATAGAATATGCGTCTCGGCGGTTAGATATTCATGAGAAGAATTATCTTGTCCATAACTTAAAGTTGGCAGCCATTACTCATGCATTGAAAATATGGAGGCACTATCTTTATGGCGTGCCATATGAGGTTTTCACGGATAATCGTAGCCTCTAGTACTTTTTCAAGCAAAAGGATCTTAATTTGAGATAGAGGTGATGGTTAGAGTTATTGAAAGATTATGATGTCACTATATTGTATCATCTGGGAAAGGCCAACGTGGTGGCCGATGCATTGAGTAGAAAAACATTAAGTATGGGCAGCCTTGCTTATAATCCAGTTGGTGAGAGATCGTTATCTTCAGATATTAAGACATTGGCTAATCAGTTCGTGAGGTTGGATATTTTGCCCAGCCATGTTCTAGCTTGTACAGTTGCTCGTTCTTCCTTATTCGAGTGTATCAGAGATCGGCAGGATAATGACCCGCATTTGATGGTCCTTAGGGACACATTTTGTCATGGTGGTGCCAAGAAAGTTACAGTTGAAGATGACGGTGTTTTGAGGATGCAGGGTCGTATATGTGTGCCTAATGTTGATGGCCTTCGTGAGTTGATTCTTGAAGAAGCTCACAGTTCTAAGTATTTCATTCACCCAGGTGCAGCCAAAATGTACCAATACTTGAGGCAACATTATTGGTGGAGAAGGATGAAAAAGGATATTGTTGCTTATGTGGCTCATTATTTGAGTTGCCAACAGGTGAAATATGAGCATCAGCGACCCGTTGGTTTACTTCAGCATATAGAGATTCCTGAGTGGAAGTTGGAGCGTATCCCTATGGACTTCGTTATTGGACTCCCACGGACTCAGAGGAAGTTGGACGCTGTTTGGGTTGTTGTGGATAGGGTGACTAAATCAGCACATTTCATTCCAGTGGCAAGTACTTACACTTCGAAGCGGTTGCCAGAGATTTATATTCGAGAGATTGTTCGCCTTCACGGTGTGCCCATA
The DNA here is from genome assembly GCA_005239505.1 of Nicotiana paniculata. NCBI lineage: Eukaryota > Viridiplantae > Streptophyta > Magnoliopsida > Solanales > Solanaceae > Nicotiana > Nicotiana paniculata. The sequence goes on from MDKI01155361.1 coordinate 10,736, forward strand.
TCTATCATTTCTGATTGAGGTACGCAGTTTACCTCGCACTTTTGGAGGGCAGTTCAGCGTGAGTTGGGTACCCGAGTTGAGCTGAGCACCGCATTTCATCCTCAGACGGACGGGCAATCCTAGCGTACTATTCTGATTTTAAAGTATACGCTCCACTCTTGTTATTGATTTTGGAGGTTCTTGGGATCAATTATTGCCGTTAGCGGAGTTTGATTATAATAATAGTTATCAGTCGAGAATTCAGATGGCTCCTTATGAGGCATTATATGGTAGGCGGTGTAGATAGCCATTTGGGTTGTTTGAGCCGGGAGAGGCTCGGTTATTGGGTACAGACTTAGTTCAGGAGGCCTTAGATAAGGTCAAGATTATACAAGATTGGCTTCGTGCAGCTCAGTCCAGCAAAAGAGTTATGCCGACCGTAAGGTTCGTGATGTGGCATTCATGGTTGGAGAGAGAGAGAGTACTGCTTCGTGTATCACCCATGAAGGGTGACATGAGATTTGGGAAGAAGGGAAAGTTGAGCCCTAGGTATATCGGGCCATTTGAGATTCTTAATTGAGTGGGGGAGATAGCTTATAGACTTGCGTTGCCTCAAGGGTTATCCTCTGTTCATCCGGTATTTCATGTATCTATGCTCCGGAAATATCATGGTGACCCGTCCCACGTTTTAGATTTCAGCTCTGTCCAATTGGACGAAGATTTGACTTATGAGGAAGAGAAGGTAGCCATTCTAGACCGGCAGGTTCCTCAGTCGAGATCAAAGAGTTACCCTTCAGTTCGAGTGCAGTGGAGGGGTCAGCCTGTTGAGGCATCTACTTGGGAGTCCGAGTCGGACATGCAGAGTATATATCCCCACTTTTTTTCCAGTTCAGGTAATTTTCTATACCCGTTTGAGGACGAACGTTTGTTTTAGAGGTGGAGATTGTGATGACCCAAGGGGTCATTTTATGAATTAAGACTCTGTTCTAGGCTTATTAACTATAAAAAAATACTTTTAATTACCTCGATTTGCATGCGCAGTCTGTTCGTCAAGCCGGAAAGCTTTTATGTGAAAATATGAGAAATATTAAATTCCAGAGTTGAAATTTGATTATAGTTGACTTTGATCAGCATTTTGAGTAAACAGACCCGGATCTGTGTCCCGACGATCCCGGGAGGTCCGCAGTAAAATATTGCAATTGGGCGTATGCCCAGAATTGAATTCTGAGGTCCCAAGCCTTTGGAATCAATTTTTGAAAGAAATTGTTTTGCTGAAGTATTACTGAAATAAAGAAACGAATTAACGTTTGTAACCATTGGTATCGGGACCATATTTTGGTTCCAGAGCCTGGTACATATTTGTTATAGTATTTGAATGCTATCTGTGAAATTTGGTGAGAAACGGAGTTTATTTGACGTGATTCAGACGTCTGGTTGAGAAATAGTGAACTTTCAGTGTTCTTGAGAAAACTGATGAGTTTTAGGTTTAATTCATAGTTTTACATGTTATTTTCATGATTTGATCGCACGAGAAAGTCTGTATGATGTTTTTAAACTTGTTTGCATGTTTGATTACAGCCCCGAGGGCTCGGGTGAGTTTCAAATAGGCCATGGAGTGTTTTACACTTAGAAAATTTTTTGTTGGTTTTTGTTGTTTCTGGTGCCCAGTCCCTTTCGTCTTCGCGTTCGCATTACCCAGTCGCGAGCGCGTAGAGTAAAAATGTTGGGGGCCCTTTTTGTTCAATGCGAACGCGGGACCTCTGACGCGAACGCGGTGGGTTGGGGGGGGGGGTAACCCTACGCGAATGCGATCTAGTCCACGCGAACGCGTAGTGTAACGGGTCTGGGGGAGGGGAACGTAACTGCGAACGCGAAGGCCAACAGGCCTAATTCTATGCAAACGTGGGCAGGCCCACGCAAACATGATGAAGGCCTACCCATCTATATTAAAACAATGTTAAACCGGACATAACTCTTTTTCTTCCTATTTTCAAACTACCAAGCCCCAGAGACAATTTTCTTCACCAAAGTTCATCCCCAAAGTGTAGGTAATTAATTCTAAACTCTATTCTTCCAATTAACCAATGTTTTTCATCACTTTTAAATCAAAAATCAAGAATTTTCATGGTAAAAAATGAGGGTTTAGGTAGAATTATGAAATTTTGTAAAAAAGAGATTTTGATCTCGAATTGAGGTCAGATTTCGAAACTAATTGCATATTCGGGCATGGGGGTGAATGGGTAAACGAAATTTGGTCTGAACCTAGAGTTTGGACCACGCGGGCCCGGGTTCGGGTTTTAACTTTTTTAAGAAAACTTAGGAAAACCATAATTTTTCAGTAAAGTTGGTTCCTTTAGCATTAATTAATGATATTAAACTAATTATGATTAGATTCGAGTGTGTTAGAGGTGAATTCAAAAGGAAAAGTGGTAATTGAGCACTGAGTGGCCTGTAGAATTGAGGTAAGTGTTGTGTCTAACCTTAGCTTGAGAGAATATGTAGTGTATGACTACTTGTTACCTGTTTGTCTGTTAAATTCAATGTATAGGTGAGGTGACGAGTACCTATACGTTGTGGTCAGGTCATACCATGCGAGTGAATGCTATTTCTTGTTATTTTGGTTGTCTTAAAGCCCGTCATTTGTGATTATTGTTGTTAGTGAAATGTTGAGAACATTGAGTTGAGATTGAAATGACAAATGATGATAGTAACCATGATGAAATATTGATTTCTTGTGAAATTCCTTTTAGAGCATTGAGTTGATATTGCAATATTAAATGGTGATACAAATTATGATGAAATACTGTTTCTTGTGAAATCCCCTTTTATGTTGTTGATGATTTGGTGAGATTGTGAGGAAGAGTGTAAATCACGAAGGGTGATGTCGTGCATGACCTAATTATATTGTGAGGAAGAGTGAAAAGCACGAAGGGTGATATCCTGCATGATTTATTTATAAGTGGAGGAAGAGAGTAAAGCACGAAGGGTGATGCCGTGCAATTCTTAATTATAATCTGGTGAGGATGTGAGTAAAAGACGAAGGGTGATGTCGCGTATTCTATTTATTATTTGGTGAGGCTGAGAGTAAAAGCACGAAGGGTGAAGACATGCAAGTTTACTTTCTATCTTTGATTGCTAAAACTATTGTTGACCACTATCTGTGTTTGTCTTATTGTTTTCCTCATTCCTTATGTTGAAAATTCCATATCGCATGCCCCCTTCCCATTAATTGTTGTTTACATACTTTAGTTGCTTTTATTTCCTGCTAGCATGATTTCGATGTCCAAGTATTATGTGGTGTCTTGTCCTAGCCTCGTCACTACTTCGCCGAGGTTAGGCTCGATACTTACTCAGTACATGGGGTCGGTTGTACTGATACTGCACTCTGCACTCTTTTGTGCAGATCCAAGAATTGGCCACAGTTAGGAGATATCAGTAGCTGCGCACTTTGTTCGGAGACACAACGTAGATCTGCTGGCGTCCGCAAACTCCTGGAGTCTTCTCCTATTCACTTAGATATTGTTCTATTTCATTCGAAACAGATAAATTATATCTTTAAGCCCATTTATCTGTAGTATTCTTTAGTAATTCGTGAATTGTGATACCAGACCCTAGGGTAGTTTCATAGTTATATATTTAGTTCGTGGTTTGGTTTATTTATTTGTGTGATGACCCAAGGGGTCATTTTATGAATTAAGACTTTGTTCTAGGCTTATTATCCATAAAAAGACTAAATTTAATTACTTCAATTTGCGTGCGCAGTCCGGGCGTGAAACCGAAAAGTTTTTATGTGAAAATATAAGAAATAATAATTTTTAGAATTAAAATTTGGTTTTAGTTGACTTGAGCCAGTATTTTTAGTAAACGGACCCGGATCTTTGTTCCGACGATCCCACGAGGTCTGCAGTAAAATATGGGACTTGGGCGTATGCCCGAAAATGAATTCCGAGGTCCCAGGCCTTAGAAATCGATTTTTGAAAGAAATTGCTTTGCTGAATTATTAATGAAATAAAGAAAAGAATTAATATTTGAAACCATTGGTATCGGGCTCGTATATTGGTTCCAGAGCCCGGTACAGATTTTTTATAGTATTTAAATACTAACTCTGAAGTTTGGTGAGAATCGGAGTTTATTTGACGTGATTCGGACGTCCGATTGAGAAATAATGAAATTGAAGTGTTCTTCAGACAAATGATGAGTTTTGAGATTTAATTCATAGTTTACATGTTATTTTCATGAATTGATGGCAGGAGCAAGTCCGTATGATGTTTTTAGACTTCCGTGCATATTTGTTTTAAAGCCCTGAGGGCTCGGGTGTGTTTCGAATAGGTTTGGGTTGTGTTGCACTCATTCTTTCTTATGCTTTGACGTCGTTTCTTCAATCATAAATGATATTATATTAAGCAAATGAGCTTCTATTTCTGTTTTGAATGAAGGATTAGATCCGTATCATAATTACGGACCCGTAGCAAAATAATCAGCGAATTTGGACATCGTATGAGGATTTTATGGTCATTTCACTAAGAATTAGGTTGCTAGATTTTTTTAGAATAATTACGAAATTGCCACTCACGACGTATTTAAAAATCTACACTATTTGTAAATGTTAAAACCTACATATCTCATTCATTATAAGGTCAAATTGAGCAATTCAAAAGCCTAACTTGACCAGAATTTCACAAGGAATCCATTGGAGAAATAAAATCGAGTTACGGGATCGTTTGGTATAAAAACGAGGCAGAATAGCTGGCAGAAAAATATATAAAACTAGAGATTGTTCATTCTATCATATTTTGAGTTGGGGAGCTCGGATTTGAACGATTTTCACCATAGGGATTGGTGTAAGTGTTCCCTATTCGTTATATTTTTTTTTGTTATATTTCAATTACCCAATGTTTTTCATCACTTTTAAATCAAAAATCAAGAATTTTCATGGTAAAAATTGAGAATTTTGGTAGAATTAGGGAATTTTGTAAAAATCGAATATTTACCTCGAATTGAGGTCGGATTTCGAAACTAATTGCATGTTCTGGCTCGAGGGTAAATAGGTAAATGTGATTTGGTCCGATCCCCGAGTTTGGACCAAGCAGGCTCGGGGTCGGGTTTTAACATTTTTTTAAAAATCGTAGGAAAAATTATATTTTTTAGTAAAGTTGGTCCCTTTAGCATTAATTAATGATATTAAGTTAATTATGGTTAGATTCGAGTGTATTGAAGGTGAATTCAAGAGGAAAAGCTATAATTGAACAGTGAGTGGCCTGCGAAATTGAGGTAAATGCTTAGTTTAACCTTGACTTGAGGGAATAGGAATCCCCAACCTGATTATTATGTAAAATTACTTGTGTGTAGTGTATAGGTGAGGTGACGAGTAAGTATTGTTGTTTACCATGATCCCTTTTCCGTTTTCAATTTATTTGCTTCCCGGTTTGACTGTTTTATGATTGAGGTTTATATGGTCAAGTGATGATCTTTGCTGTAATAAATCTAAGACCTGAAGAAGAGTCACATGTACTTTTATCTTGATGTTATATAGATCAAGAATGCATTTGGATTATTGTTTTTATATTTTTCTTTTGAATATTTAGCGAAGTCTTAAACCTTAGACCAATAAACAAACAAAGAAAAGTATTGATAATATTGTAGAGTAGGACCCCAGACTTTAAAAATGTAAAACGGTAGGATAAGATAAACTATTTGGATCTCATTAAATTTAGGTCATGAGTGAATAGATGAATATATTCATTTACAGGCGGCTTTTAGAAATATGATCAAGTAAGCAATTGAATTATTCCGCATATGCTACTTGACTATTTGTTTTCATTAGTTTATTGCCAAGTATTGTTGCACGCATGTTAAAAGTGTTGGTTGTTCCCTTGATTTTGTTATGGTACATAAAAAGGTTGAGCCGGATGACAGTGTTACGATATTTACATATATTTTGGTTGGTTTCATTATGAAATAATATTGGATACAGCTTGTGGGCTATACTGTGTTCTATTTACAATTGTTGAGATAAACGTGTTATGAAAGGCTTGGCCTGAATTGTGAAAGTTTTTGATAAATAAATCAATTGATAGCGATAAGGGTGGAAAATATGATAGTGATAAGGGCGGCCAAAGGAAATAAATGATAGTGATAAGGGCGTACATAGGAAATAAATGATAGTGATAAGGGTGGATAGGGGAAATAAATGATAGTGATAAAGGTGGACAGGGGAAATAAATTATAGTGATAAGGGTGGACATGTGAGATAAATGATAGTGATAAGAGTGGACAGACAAAATAAATGATAGTGATAAGGGTGGACAGGCGGGATCGGGTTGCACGCCGCAACAAGACAGTGATAAGGGGGGACGTTTATGTGTTACTGAATTTAAACACAAAGATTTTGAAAAATTTACTATTTTAATCTACTGTTTTCCTATATCTTGCACATTCAATTATTTTAAATTAAAGTTTGGAAACTTGGAAAGTTGTGTGAAATTTTGGCGACAGTCGAGGCCTGGAATAGATGACTGAGTTATTTTATTTATTCATTGTTGCAGTTATATTTTCTTGTTTGCGTAGAATTATTTTATTACTTTATTATATACATATATTGTCGCAGGTTAAGTTATAATTGACCCACCTTAGCCTCGTCACTGCTTCGTCGGGGTTAGGCTCGGCACTTACTCAGTACATGGGGTCGGTTGTACTAATACTACACTCTGCACTCTTTTGTGCAGATCCAGGTACCGGCCAACAGTAGAGATTTTTAGTAGCAGCCATCCATTATCCGGAGACACGAGGTATATCTGCCGGCGTCCGCAGAATCCCGAGAGTCTTCTCTTAGTTCGTAGAGACTGTTTTATATTTTCTCAAAACAGTTATATTGTTTCTTTCAGCCCATTATTTGTGGTATTCTTTAGTAGTTCGTGAATTGTAACACCAAACCCTGGGGTAGTCTTAGAGTTATTTATATAAGTAGTTCAGGGCTCGATTTATTTATTTGTGTATTATTTTATATTTGGAGTTATTCTTTTGAAACCATTAGATTAAGTTTACTTTAAATTTATT
>ML315470.1:863-67271 GCA_005239505.1 Nicotiana paniculata
CACACATTGCACATGACTCAATCACAACGATTTTATTCAACTCTCAAGTTAAGCAAGCACACAAAATTGAGAGAATTAAGAAATATTACACTATGTAGGAAACAAGTCAAACAACTGAGCTAAGGCGTCATAAATTAGGCTATTTATTTTTCTCAGGCATCACATGTCAACCCAAATATCAGGGGAAGCAGAATGTATGTCATAACCTAATATGCCGGCACCAAACATGTCGCGGTGAGCTGCTCTTCCTGACGATATCTGGCATCTCCCTGGAGTTTTTTTTTTTGTCATTTTCCTGTCTACTTCATCCATACTGTGGGATTATCTATATGTATTATCCTTGTATATTTAGATAATTTCCCGTGACATTAGTTCCTGGCACACACGTAGCGTATATCTTGGGTTTTGGGCTGTATATTTATACATATGCTTATCTTTTGGATCATGTATCGTATGTTTTTATTTTTTTTCACAGGATATCATCATGCTAATAATTGTTTAAAACTGATAACCATTGGGATAATTAATCAAATGGGAAGGGTAACACTTAGTGTAATTCATGTTTGCTTGCCTAACCCAGCTGTTGGGCGCCATCGCGACCTGAATTGGAATTTGGGTCGTGACAACGTGGTATCTGAGCTCTAGGTTCACGTAGTCTCACGAGTCACGAGTAGACCCAGTAGAGTCCTGCGGATCGGTACGGAGACGTATGTACTTATCTTTAGGAGGCTATAGGGTGTTAAGAAACTTCTCTTTGATTCATATTCTTTTGTGCAATCGGTGATGTACTCAAATTTGATCTTCTATTCTCTCACAGATGGTGAGGACGCGTGCATCCGATGTTCTTGAGCTAGGGTATGCCGTTGTCCCTGCCGCCGGAGGTCGTGGTCGAGGGAGGGGGAGGGCACTTCCCCGAGGTATGGGACGAGGGCGTCCTAGAGCTGTACCGGTCGTACCACCAGGGGACCCTACTTTTGAGGAGCAGGATGAAGTGTCTCCAGTAGAACCAGCTCAAATAGACTTTATGACGACGCCCGGCTTTCAGGAGGTCATGGGCCGTATGTTGAGATTCATGGACACCATATCCCAGGCAGGCATACTTCCAGTAGATCCTGCCACTTCCCAGGTGGGAGGGGGAGTCCAGACCCCTACCGCTCAGTCCACAGGACCGGCAGCAGCAGCACACCACACTCCGGGTACACCCCTCGTGGGTGGGGTTCAGCCTGTAATAGCAGCGCCAGAGCCTAGACCAGTTATAGAGGGCGACCAGTAGAAGATGCTAGATAGATGGACTCGACTTCACCCTCCAGTCTTCGGGGGTGAGTGGGGTGAGGATGCAAGGACTTCATCGACAGGTGCAGGGATAGACTGCACAACATGAGGATCTTGGAGTCGCATGGGGTCGACTTCACTACATTTCAGTTAGAGGGCAGAGCTCGGCGCTGGTGGCAGTCATATCTTCTTAGCAGGCCAGCAGATTCTCCTCTGGTCACCTGGAGTCAATTTACTCAGCTATTTCTGGGCAGGTACATACCACCTTCTGAGAGGGAGGAGCTTCGGGGTCAGTTGGAGTAGGGGCAGATGTCTGTCACTGATTATGAGGCGAGGTTTTCAGAGTTATCCCGCCATGCTCTTATGATATTGCCCACTGATGCCGAGAGGGTGCGGCGGTTCGTGGCAGGCTTACATCCAGGTGTTCGGACATCTATGGCCATAGAGGTAGAGATGGGTACCCCGTACTAGCTAGTAGTCGAGATAGCTCGCCGGATTGAGGGATACCGACTGAGGAGCAGGGAGAAGGGTCAGCAGGACAAGAGGGCCAGATTTACAGGTGATTTCAGGGGTGCTCCAGCTAGGGGCAGGGGTCAGTTCGGAGGCGGTCAGTCCAGCAGGCCTTCATATGTAGCACCTCCACTACCTCCCAGGGGTATTCCAACGAGGTCTCAGTTCAGTTCCATGCCAGAGTGCTCCTACTGTCCTCCAGCCATCTACAGCTCACCAAGTGATTACTACAGCCATCAGAGATCCTCCGATTCCTATTTCAGTGCCGTGTCAGATGATTCTCATCGGTTTCCGGCCATTCGGGAGCCTTACTCTTCAGGACAATAGGATATGTCACATATGAGGTGCTTCGAGTGTGGGAACTTAGGCCACACGAGGAGGGATTGTCCCAGCTATCGGGGCAAGGCCGTACAATAGAGTCACCAGCCTGCGATTTCAGCACCAGCAGTTTGACCGCCTAGAGGTGGGGGTCAGGTTGGCAGGGGCCGTCCTAGAGGGGGAGGCCAGTCCGGAGGGGGTCAGTTAGCTCCAACTCGTTCTGGGGGAGCTCAGTCTTCAGGTGTTACAACCAGATTCTATGTTTTTCCGGCCAGATCAGATGCAGTGGCCTCAGATGCCGTGATTACATGTATTATTTCAGTCTGTGGTAGAGAGGCTTCAGCGTTATTTGACCCAGGGTCTACATAATCATATGTTTCAGCGTTATTTGCTCATTTTCTAGGTATTCCTCGTGATTACTTGGGTTCTCCCTTGTATGTGTCCACTCCTGTTGGCGATTCTGTGGTGGTAGACCGGGTTTACCGATCTTGTTTGATTACTTTCTGTGGGCTTGAGACCAAAGCCGACCTGTTATTGCTCGCCATAGTTGATTTCGAGGTTATTTTGGGCATGAATTGGCTATCTCCTTATCATGCTGTGTTAGATTGCCATGCCAAGACAGTTACCTTAGACATGCCTGAGTCGCCGAGGCTGGAGTGGAGAGGTTCTTCAGTTAGTGCAGTCAGCCGGGTCGTCTCCTTTATGAAGGCTCGACATATGGTCGAGAAGGGGTTTTTGGCTTACCTTGCTTATGTGCAGGACACCACCGCCGAGTCTCTTACCATTGATTCAATGCCTGTTGTTTGAGAGTTCCCATATGTATTTCCTTCAGATTTTCCCGACATGCCTCCAGATCGGGACATTGACTTCTGTATTGATTTGGTTCCAGATACTCAGCCTATTTCCATTCCCCCGTATCATATGGATCCTAAGGAGTTAAAGAAGATGAATGGGAAGCTTGAGGAGTTATTGGCTAAGGGGTTCATCAGGCCGAGTGTGTCGTCGTGGGGTGCTCCAGTCTTATTTGTGAATAAGAAGGATGGGTCTATGCGGATGTGCATTGATTACCGTTAGTTGAATAAAGTGACCATCAAGAACAAGTATCCTCTGCCGCGCATTGATGACTTGTTTGATCAGTTGCAGCGCGCTCGTGTGTTCTCTAAGACTGACTTGATATCGGGTTATCACCAGTTGAAGATTCGGGTTTCAGATGTTCCGAAGACTGCATTTCGCACGAGATATGGCCATTATGAGTTCCTAGTGATGTCCTTGGCTTGACTAATACCCCAACGACATTCATGGACTTGATGAATATGGTGTTCAGGCCGTATATTGATTCCTTCATCATTGTCTTCATTGATGACATTTTGATTTACTCGCGTAGCTTGGGGGAGCACGAGCAGCATTTGAGAGTTATGCTCCAGACCTTGCGAGAACAGAAGCTATATGCTAAGTTCTCCAAGTGTGAGTTTTGGTTGTATTCCGTGGCATTTCTGGGGCATGTGGTATCCAGAGAGGGTATCAAGGTTGATCCGCAGAAGATTGAGGCAGTTCAGAGTTGGCCGCGTCCTATTTCAACTTCAGACATCAGGATTTTTCTGGATCTAGCAGGCTATTACCGTCGATTCATGGAGGGATTCTCTTCTGTTGCAGTTCCATTGACTATATTGACTCAGAAGAATGCCCCGTTTCAGTGGTCCGACGAGTGTGAGGCGAGCTTTCAGAAGCTCAAGTCAGCATTGACCTCAGCACCAGTTCTATCATTGCCTTCCGAGTCTGGGATACATACTGTGTATTGCGACGCTTCCCGCGTCGGGTTGGGATGTGTGTTGATGCAGGATGGCAGAGTTATTGCTTATTCTTCGCGCCAGCTGAAGGTTCACGAAAATAACTATCCCATGCATGACTTGGAGTATGCAGCGATTGTTCATGCTTTGAAGATCTGGCGGCACTAATTGTATGGTGTATCTTGTGAGGTCTACACTGACCACCGTAGTTTGCAACATTTGTTTAAGTAGAGGGACCTTAATTTGAGGTAGCGGAAGTAGCTCGAGTTGTTGAAAGACTATGATATCACAAATCTGTATCACCGGGGCAAGGCGAATGTAGTAGCAAATGCTTTGAGCAGGAGGGCAGCGAGTATGGGTAGCTTGGCCTACATTGCAGCCGAGGAGAGACCTTTAGCCTTGGACATTCAGTCCTTGGCCAACCGCCTGGTGAGATTGAACCTTTCAGAGCCTCGTCGAGTTCTAGCTCATGTGGTTGCTTAGTCTTCATTATTAGGAGAGATTAAGGCTCGACAGTTTGATGATCCATGTCTGGCAGAGCTTCGGGAGACGGTGGTCCAGGGTAGGGCCAAGGAGGTTACCTTGGGCGAGGATGTTGTTCTGAGACTCCAGGGCCGATTGTGTGTTCCTGATGTTGATGGCCTGAGGCAGAGGATTCTAGCAGAGGCACACGGTTCTCAGTATTCTGTTCATCTAGGAGCGACGAAGATGTATCGTGATTTGAAGCAGAATTACTGGTGGAGGCGGATAAAGAAGGATATAGTGCAGTATGTGGCTAGGTGTCTCAATTGCCAGCAGGTTAAGTACGAGCATCAGAGGCCAGGAGGCCTGTTTCAGCAGATGCCCGTTCCTGAATGGAAGTGGGAGCGCATCACCATGGACTTCGTAGTTGGGTTGCCTGGGACTTTGCGGAAGATTGACGCGGTTTGGGTCATTGTGGATAGATTGACCAAATCGGTGCATTTCTTTCCTGTGGCTACTACTTACACTACAGAGAGGCTGGCTTAGATTTAAATTCGAGAGATAGTCCGGTTGCATGGTGTGCCGGTGTCTATTATATCAGATCGAGGTCCTCAGTTCACTTCGCACTTCTGGAGAGCTTTGCACAGTGAGATGGGCACTTAGATAGACCTCAGTTCAGCATTCACCCTCATACCGATGGTCAGTCATAGCCCACAGTTCAGATATTAGAAGATATGCTCAGGGCGTGTCAGATTGATTTTAGGGGTCAGTGGGACCAGTTCTTGCCTTTGGCGGAGTTTGCGTACAATAATAGTTACCAGTCCAGCATCGAGATGGATCCATTCGAGGCTTTATATGGTTGGCGGTTTCGTTCTCCTATCGGATGGTTTGAGCCTGGTGAGGCCATGTTATATGGCATAGATCTGGTGAGAGACGCTCTGGAGAGGGTGAAGATAATTCAGGAGAGGCTGCACACAGCACAGTCCAGACAGAAGAGTTACGTAGATTAGCGAGCACGTGATGTAGCATTTATGGAGGGAGATAAGGTTATGCTGAAGGTTTCGCCGATGAAGGGCATTATGAGATTCGGGTAGAAGGGCATGCTGAGCCCCAGGTTCATAGATCCATTCGAGGTGTTGAGGCGGGTCGGAGAGGTCTCTTACGAGCTTGCTTTACCTCCAGCCTTATCGGGAGTTCATCCTGTCTTTCATGTATCCATGCTTCGGAGGTATCACGCCGACTTCTCTCACGTGGTTGATTACAACACTATTCAGTTGGATGAGAAGTTGGGCTACGAGGAAGAGCCAGTTGCCATTGTTGATAGACAGGACCGCCAGTTGAGGTCCAAGAGAGTTTCTGCAGTAAAGGTCCGGTGGAGAGGCCAACCAGCTGAGGAGCGACTTGGGAGTTCGAGGAGCACATGACGAATAAATATCCACAGTTATTCAGTACTTCAGGTACGATTCTAGACCCGCTTGAGGACGAACGTGTGTTTAAGAGGGGGAGGATGTAGCGACCCGACCGGTATTAGGACCCCGTTCCTCTAAATGAATTTTCCCATAGTGGCTATTCGTTCTTTATGACTTGCGGGGACGGGTTGTTCGGGATTTGAGAGTGATTAGAGTGCTTTAGGAACACTTGGTTCCTTAAGGTTGGCCTATTTGGCCAAGTTTGACTTCGGTCAACATTTTGAGCAAATGACCTTGGAATCGAGTTCTGATAGCTCCACTATTTCCGTATGATGATTTCGGACTTGGGCGTATGTTCGAAATGGGTTTTCAGTGACTCGGGAGCATTTCGGCGCCCGTAATGGAAATCAGGATTTCCTTAAGTTTGAAATTTGGTTTGGGACGTGATTTTATGCTATCAAGGTCCGAATGGAACTTCAAGATCGGGAATAGTTCCGTTATGTCATTTATGACTTGTCTGCAAAATTTGAGGTCATTTCGAGTAGTATAGGCCTGATCGGCGCATTAAAGTTAATTTTAGAATCCTAATTTCTTAAGTTTGATTCAATTTGGTTTTGGGGTTGATTCTGGGTTTCGTTGTTGTTTTTCACGTTCCGGAAGTTCGAGCGAGTTCGTATCATGAATACAGACTTGCCGGTGCTTTTGGACAGGGTTCCGAGGGGCTCGGGTGAGTTTTGGACCCCTGGGAGCTAAGTTTGAAAAACCACATTTTTGCTGTCTGGTTTCCTTCTTCGTGATCGCGGAAGGAGGTTCGCGATCACGGAGAAGGAATTGGGCTGGGCTGCTGTTTGCTCTACGCGATCGCATATACGCTTCGCAATCGCGGAAGGTTGGGTCCTTAGCCTTCGCGATCACAACCTCTTTCTCGCGTTCGCATAGAGTTAGGTCGGGGCCAGGCATATTTTCCCTTCACGATCGCAGGACCTCCTCCGCGTTCGCAGAGGTTTGGCCAGTTGGCCTTCGCGATCGCGGGCCCCATTTCGCGATCACGGTTAAGGAAATCTGGGCAGTTTCATTTAAAGTACGGTAATTAGGCCATTTCCACCATTTGCATCTTCTACCTTGAGTTCTTGGAGAGCTTTCAAGAGGGCTATTCCACCTTGCTATTGAGGTAAGTAACTTCCATGGTTTTACTAGTTTTTACATCAATTTCCTAGTGAATTTCTCTTCTAAATCATCAAATTCTTGAGATTGGGTAGTAAATTTAGGGCTATTTGAAGAACTTATGAATTATCCGTTATAAGCCATGAATTCAAGTATAAATCACATAATTATGATCCTTAGACTTCGGGTGAGTGATCCCTTCGAGAATTTTCGAAATCCGAACGTGTGGGCCTGGGGTTAGATTTTGGGAATTTCTCAAGAATGTTGAATTATGGAAAAATTAGAATAATTTCCCTACTTTGAGCATGCATTGATGTCATTATACGATATTTGGCTAGTTGCGAGCTGTCGAGGGAAGATTTCGGAGATTTGGGTGCATCCTTGATCCGAGGGGTGGTTTCGTCACGAGGTGAGTCTCCTTTACAACCTTGTAAGGGGGAAATGTCCCCATAGGTTCCTTATTTTCTATGTATACATGTTGTGGGGGCCGTGTACGTACCAAGTGACGAGAGTCCGTACGTGACGACTATATTTCTATGTCAGGTAGCTTTAGGACTCACGAGCATGCCACTATGTGCCTTATTTGTACCTTGTATGTGTTATGAGTTGTAGTTAGTGTCGAGGTGATAGGGAAATAGGAAACATTATGATTTAGATCCCAGTTGGCTATCCGTGGTATTGACATAGTCCTGTTGAGTTCACTGTTGAGTTGGTACACATATGTACTTATATATATGTACACACACTTATTATCAAGTTATCACACGAGTCGCAGGTATGATGCGCGATCATGGGTCAGCTTATCATTTTTGAGTCAGCACACGAGTCGCAGGTACGATGCGCGATCATGGGTTAGCTTATTATATCGAGTCAGCACGCGAGTCGCAGGTATGTTTCGCGATCGTGGGTTAGCTTATGACCTCAATCCTTATGACCACCCTTATGACATCGGCCGATTGTCTTGTCCTGGTATGTGTATGATCACTTGAGTTCTGAGTCAGTTATAACTGGAGTGTCAGGTATTGGTTAAGAGGAGATTTCGGTGCTTGCTGTTCCTTTTTTTTTCCAGTTATTATCTGGATTTCGTTATTTTCTATGTACTTGTTGTTCACTGTTTCTCATGCCTATTGCTTCAGCCACATCTCGTTATATATTATATTGCTGAACCTTAGTGAGTACCTAGTCGACTTCTCGTCACTACTCCTTCGAGTTTGGGCAGGATACTCACTGGGTACATATTTATTATGTACTCATGCTGCACTTCTTCTTTTTCTGTACTTGACTGTACAGGTCCGGAGGCTGGTACATCTGATTATCAGGCCGGTGATAGATACTGACTTGAGCTGATTCGACTTCGCGGTGAGCTGCTCTTCCTGACGATCTCTGGCAGCTCCCTGGAGTTTCTTTTTTTTTTTGTCATTTTCCCGTCTACTTCATCCAGACCGTGGGGTTGTATATATGTATATCCTTGTATATTCAGATAATTGCCCGTGACACTAGTTCCTGGCACACACGTAGCGTATATCTTGGGTTTTGGGCTGTATATTTATACATATGCTTATCTTTTGGCTCATATATCGTATGATTTTATTTTATGTCACATACTATCATCATGCTAATAATTGTTTAAAACTGGTAACCGTTGGGATAATTAATCAAATGGGAAGGGTAACACTTAGTGTAATTCATGTTGGCTTGCCTAACCCCGCTGTTGGGCACCATCGTGACCTGAATTAGGATTTGGGTCGTGACAATTTTCTTCCTAAATTGACTCCAAACTTCCTGAAATTCAGTTCCGACCACACCTACAAGTCATAATACTTGAAATAAAGTTGCTCATAACTCATACTGCTAAACAACGCGCTAGAGCTCAAAACCATCGGTCGGGTCATTACATTCTCTCCCATTTAAACATACGTACGTCCTCGAACGTGCCAAGAACTGCTTTGGAGTTATCTGAAATCACTGTTTAATACCTCGTGCACCTTCCCGTTCTACCACAACCCAGTTGAGCACATTCGCTTGATCAAATATGAAGATATCCTCTTTTATCCATACAATAAGCTCAGAACCTGGTTCCAACACTTGAAATTCTATGCCAGACCTGTTTCTAATATATGAACACCGTACCAACTACCACACGAGGTACCAGAACATGACTGCATACCTTTGCTGAATCAGCATCATGCACCGCATAATTCATCATCTAGCCACCATGACATTCCCTGAACCTTAACAGCCAAAATTCTACGAATTTGATGCTCCCAATGCACCTTATAATATACATACATACATCCTGATATAATGCTGACGGTATCACTACAACGAAGGACATGTGTAGAAATTCCTAACCAGCTACAGAGTTAACCAAACATTGAGTCTCTCCTCTTGACTTAGATCCTCATCTCATTACGAACCAAATAAGGGTAAATGTCCTTTAATATATTCCGCATAACCTTATCGCACCGATCCCTGATCCAGTAATCTTGTCTCACCCAGTATGAACTGTTCATACACAAATCATCCCAGACATGACCTACAATCTCACACGATGCCACAATGCGCCAATAGGCCACAACTGGAACATGATACATAAAGAAATGACTCAGGAAGGGACTACTCAACTCACACAACTAATATGAACTTTCCTCAGAATACAGGGAGTAAAACACAGGAAAAAAATATATAGGGAACTATACTCAACATCACACTGATGCGGCGTGCAACCTGATTCAAATAGTATACCCGTGGAGGCGTTCCACCTGATCCTATCATAAAATTCACACAAGGAGATAGTCACGGAGATGAATTGCTCCCCATTACAAATTACTGAATATCGGTCACAAGCACGCTAAGTGTATAATACCATTCTGGGGAGACCGATAGAGCCATACGCTACAAAACTCGAGCACAACTGGGGTGCGATATATATACTCTGAATCTCAAGAGATCTCCTGCTCACATAACATCATCACTACACGGAGACTCAACACATAGGGATGTAGTACATGAATTTGACGAAGACGGAACAACATCTGATATTCCAACACCCCTCCTTGAGGAGCGCTTTGATGAAATGAACACACCTGATTCACATGGAGCCCACAACCACATTGAATCCATTCACAACCCTCAAGCCAATTCTGCTCACACTGCACTAGGCTAATAGCTTTACTTGGGTCCATAATAACCCACTTCCTCTTATAACACGCAAGAACAACAATCATAGTCGGGACAAACACCCCACAATCCAAAACCAACTGAACCGAACGCCTTCCAGACATAAATTCTCAAATAAGCACTATTGCACTTCCTTATACTTGGTATAAAACTTCAATCAATCAGGTGACTACATGTCACACTTATACAATCTTCCCGTGGTCACGCTCCCATGACCTCCACACAAGGTAACAAGTTTGCACATCCATACCACCAACCACACTAACGTTGTAAGACAAATCAAGAACCCATAACCAGGGTGCAAACCTCTTTCACCAAACATCGATCTCAGGTGACACTGGAGACAACACCAGCTTACTCTAGACATTCAAATCCGTTCTTCTTGCTCACCCGAGCTCATGACATCCTTGTCAATACCAAACTGCAACCCTGATTGTCACGCCTCGAAATCCCACATTCGGTCCGTGATGACGTCTAACGTTGAACCCGCTAGACAAGCCAATGTGTATAGTTAAACTAGCATAATAACATCAATTTAACGGAATAAACTAAAATGGTTCACAATTAAACAGCGGAAATAAATACGGTTTCAAGCTAAGTAAAGACAACATAATACAACGACGCATAATTTCCCAAAACCCGGAGTCATAAACTCACGAACTGTCTATAAGAGTGCTAAATACAAGTCTGAAAGGAAATACATGACTGTCTCTGAAACTAGAGGAAAAACAAGACAGAAGCGAAGACATAGGGATGGGAGAGACGCCAAGGCCCACGAATGCCAGCGGTATACCTTGACGCCTCTAGGATAAGCTGGAAGACACTCCCACTAATGATGTCCTCCGGGTCCGGCTGCGTAATCTGCACAACATAAAGAAGTNGCATTAGTACAACTGACCCCATGTACTGAGTAAGTGCCGATCCTAACCTCGGCGAAGTAGTGACGAGGCTAGGACATGACAACAAAATGTACCTGTGCAGTTCAATAATATAGCAGAAACTAAACAAGAATACAGTGGGGGTAAGAGATAGAAAATACTGAAAAGACGGAAACAAAAACAACAGTCTAAAATATCTAAAAATAATAATGGGAATTGCCAATACAGATTAAACAGTGAAAGATATGGCACGTCATGTCCCCTCGTGCATAATAATATAAAATATGGCACAGAATGTCCCCTCGTGCATAAACAATATAAACATGGCACAGAATGTCCCCTCGTGCATAAACAATATCAACATGGCATAGAATGTCCCCTCGTGCATAATAATATAAAATATGGCACGGAATGTCCCCTCGTGCATAAACAATATAAACATGGCACAGAATGTCCCCTCGTTCATAAACAATATCAACATGGCACGGAATGTCCCCTCGTGCATAATAATATAAAATATGGCACGGAATGTCCCCTCGTGCATAAACAATATAAACATGGCACAGAATGTCCCCTCGTGCATAATAATATAAAATATGGCACGGAATGTCCCCTCGTGCATAAACAATATAAACATGGCACTGAATGTCCCCTCGTGCATAATAATATAAAATATGGCACGAAATTTCCCCTCGTGCATAAACAATATAAACATGGCACAGAATGTCCCCTCGTGCATAATAATATAAAATATGGCACGACATCACCCTTCGTGCTTTAACACTCTTCCTCACCCAAACGACAATCACAAACAAGGGCAAGGAAATAAACAGAATAAAAATAGAAATCCAGGCAAGGGAACATCAACTAAACAATTAAAGCCCGGAAAGGGAACATCAATTAAACAATTTAATCCCGGCAAGGGAACTATACCACGATGACCCGACAAGGGTATGTTTTAGTAACTCTTTCTCTTTCTTTCACTTTCATTTCATAATTTACTCTATTACTTGAGCCAATGCTCCAAAGGATTCAATTATCTCATATATCTTCATCATTCGTTTTACAATTTGAGCCAATGCTCCAAAAAATTCAATTATTTCATATATCTTCATCATTCGTTTTACAATTTGAGCCAATGCTCCAAAAGATTAAATTATCTCATATATCTTCATCATTCGTGTTACAATTTGAGCCAATGCTCCAAAAGATTAAATTATCTCATATATCTTCATCATTCGTGTTACAATTTGAGCCAATGCTCCAAAGGAGTTTAAAGATTACAATTCCCTTCACATGCTCTTTACAACATGTAGAAATCATCAATTAAGCATGGAAATTACAAGAAAGTCAGAATATTCGCAATATAGGGACTCACGGTCATGCTAGACACCAATGTATAGATACTCGTCACCATGCCTATACATCGTATTTGACAATTAGAAAATAGCAAATAATACTCAACTCCTATTCCCTCAAGCTAAGGTTAGACCAAACACTTACCTCGGGTCCAAAGTGTAGCAATCAACCCTCTAACACCGCCTTTCCTTTAGAATTCGACTCCGGAATGGTATTATCTAGACATAATCAACTCAAGTGTATCAATAAGGATTCAATGATTCAATTACCTGGCCTAATTGTCCATTTCCTAGCATTCTTCCGCAATTATCAAAATTCGACCCCGGGCCCGCTCGCTCGGATTAGCGGAAATAAATACGGTTTCAAGCTAAGTAAAGACAACATAATACAATGACGCATAATTTCCCAAAACCCGGAGTCACAAACTCACGAACTGTCTATAAGAGTGCTAAATACAAGTCTGAAAGGAAATTGTCTGTCTCTGAAACTAGAGGAAAAACAAGACAGAAGCGAAGACATAGGGATGGGAGAGACGCCAAGGCCCACGAACGCCAGCGGTATACCTTGAAGCCTCTAGGATAAGCTGGAAGGCACTCCCACTAATGATGTCCTCCGGGTCCGGCAGCGTAATCTGCACAACATAAAGAAGTGCAGGTGTAGCATCAGTACAACCGACTCCATGTACTGAGTAATTGCCGAGCCTAACCTCGGCGAAGTAGTGACGAGGCTAGGATATGACAACAAAATGTACCTGTGCAGTTCAATAGTATAGCAGAAACTAAACATGAATACAATTACGGGGAAGAACATGCTGGGGGTAAGGGATAGAAAATACTGAAAAGATGGAAACAAAAACAACAGGCTAAAATATCTGAAAATAATAACGGGAATTGACAACACAGATTAAACAGTGAAAGATATGGCACGTCATGTCCCCTCGTGCATAATAATATAAAATATGGCACAGAATGTCCCCTCGTGCATAAACAATATAAACATGGCACGGAATGTCCCGTCGTGCATAAACAATATCAACATGTTACAGAATGTCCCCTCGTGCATAATAATATAAAATATGGCACAGAATGTCCCCTCGTGCATAAACAATATAAACATGGAACAGAATGTCCCCTCGTTCATAAACAATATCAACATGGCACGGAATGTCCCCTCGTGCATAATAATATAAAATATGGCACAGAATGTCCCCTCGTGCATAAACAATATAAACATGGAACAGAATGTCCCCTCGTTCATAAACAATATCAACATGGCACGGAATGTCCCCTCGTGCATAATAATATAAAATATGGCATGGAATGTCCCCTCGTGCATAAACAATATAAAACTCGCTAGAGCCTTCGGAACATCCAAAGCTCGAAATCACACCCCCAAACCTCAAGAACAAAACTTAGGAATTTTAAGTGTTCTAGACTTCGCTAACAATGTGCCGAACTGACCAATACAACTTGGAATGATACCAAATTTCACAGATAACTCACACAACATCCTACGAACTTGACCGCGCGATCAAATCGCCAAAATCACATAAAAAACAACGAATCAATCCTCAAAATCACTAGTTTTTCTTCAAACCTCATAAACTTTCAAATTTAGAGTTTTAAGTCCGAAACACGTCAAACGACGTCCAATTTCAACCAAACTTCACAGAAATATCTTAAACCACATATAAGACCTGTACCGGGCGCCGTAACCAAACTGACCAATTTTCATCTTACTTTTCTTTATAAATTTCAGAAAAACAATTTTACTCAAAACTTCATTTCTCGGGCTTGGGACCTCGGAATTCGATTCCGGGCATACGCCCGAGTCCCATATTTTCCTACGGACCCTCCAGGACCGTCAAATCATGGGTCCGGGTCCGTTTACCAAAAATGTTGACCAGAGTCAAATTTACTCATTTTAATATCAAATCTTAGCATTTTTTTCACAAAATTTCATATTCAAGCTGTCCGGCTACGCGCCTGGACTTCGCATGCAAATTGAGGAAACTAGATATGAGATTTTCAAGGACTCGGAAGTACAGAATGGGTAATAAAATAGGTGATGAACTTTTTGGGTCGTCACACTGATCCTTACTTCCAGCTTCACACCGACTACTGCACCTAACATGCCGATATGGAATAGCATAGGAATTCCATCATAACTCCTGAACCGTTAATAGAGGGGAACACTTCATCCTATAGAAACCTTTTACTTACCTCTATTCAAGAGAAGCGTAACAACACAAGAGTGAATTCTCACCATCACAATACATGCAAATCCTTTAGTAGTCTATACCACCATAATCCTTCCGGGATCCTCCTACACCGAACATGCCATAATACTTGAATGCTTCCAAATAAAATCCATTACGGCGGCCGACAAGCTTCGCACGTACTGGCACAAACTACACGCATAACTTAATCACACTGAAGGAACTGATCGCTGCCGTAAGTGCGCCATTACAACCATGGCTAACCACTCTATATTCTTTTAATCATCTTCAATTGCCTCAGGAATAATAGTGACTTCCTTCAACTTATAGCAACTCAACCCTCACTCATCCCGATTGACCTTGATTCACGAGATCACGCTGCCTAAATCTCGCAACCCGACTCATATCCTCCTGATAGTCTTTCTAAAACCCGGAGTTTATTTCTCTCACTCCTCCAATACTATCCTGCACGCTGAAAATAACATAGAACACTCCCAAAACCTAACCCTGGTCCAATAGTGCCAAGTTTTGCAAATATTAATCAAATCCCATGCACAATTACCATTTTTACTCCTTTCCCCTTAGCTGAATAACTTGCCAATACACCGATAATCCGCAACCCCATGAGATGATATTCCTGCAACCCCATCACAGGCGGTGGGACTTTCCAACTTGTCCTGAAGCTACTCCTTGCATCATTCTGGGCCCCACCGAAATCCTCTCCTTTTCTGACATGATCTTTCTCAACCAATCTGTCAATTTCTTCTAAGTCCTCCTATTAGCATCCCATGAATACTTAAATTCTTTAGCATCATTCACATATTCGGCCTCCTACCGGATAGCCACTAGAATCCCTCGCAGACACTTGCCAACCACCCAACCGCTAATCTACTCACAGGAGATAACCCACCTGTGGAAATCATCAACTGACACCTTCCAATGATGCTGTACTGCACACTCTCTACAATATCAATACCCTATCCTAAGCCGGTTCTCATTCATCGACTCTACCAGTCCGTCCGCTCCTCATAGACATCTAGTAAATGCGCTACAATATCTTCAGATTCACCGCCATATTACATCCTTCTTCATCCCTAGCGACTTCTCTCTATTATATACAAACTTCGCCTAAATAACCACATTTCAATTTAAGCCCGTGGACCCAATCACCTTTCACAAAAATCCTCAAACCACTCCAAACTTCTCTTAAAGATAGGCAACTATCTTACCACTGAACTCATATGCTACACTGCCACTCTCCCACTTTAGTTAAACTCATTCCTTTAAGAAACTACCCGACTTACGTCTCTCATGCCTGGAATTTTAGAGATTTAGCCGCCCCCTGACACTTCTCACATGTCTTCCTTCATCGCATGCTTCTAAATTGCGACCTCAATTCAATATCATTCTTTGCAACACCTAAACCAGCAGATCACCAAAACTTCGACTCCCCGAAGATCATCTTTCTCGAGTTGCCTTCATTAGAAATACTCATCCAATACTCGAACCACCGCACACCATGGTCTATGACAACCGCTTCTTCAATACCACTTCACAACACTATGAACCAATGCAACTGAACAACCATAACACCGACGAACTTAACACATTCTATTCGATCAAAGATGACAATATCACATCACATGTGAATACTCCACCTCGCTTGATAACACCAAGTCTTATCACTTTATCCCTCAGACTTGAACATTTATAGTCCAATTGCCCTTCCTCCGCCAGAACTAAAATACTGAAATCTCAAAATTACGCTCTGAGAAGACCTCCTTTCAAGTCATTCATTACCCCGACATATGGGCAAGCATTCTACCATCATATCAACACCGCACGATAACCAATCGAAAACATCGTCACTACCTGAGCATAGCCTCAAGGATTAGAAACACAACTACTGAGCTGAAACAACATATTATCCTTCTACAGGGCAACAACAATAGCCCCAACCAATTACGCATGGAAAATATCTCGTACCACATCCGTATCACCATTTCAATTCCTCAAATTCCTGATTCATAGCAAGCGCTTCGCGACGCGTAAGATTGAGTAGGAAGAAACATAGGCATAAGCCTCGGAGGAATCAAATCGCACGATGAGGAATCAAGAAGGGAAGTACTCCTAATAACCCTGTAGTCTCTCGAAGATAAGTATAGACGTCTCCGTACCGATCCGCAAGACTCTACTAGACACGCTCATGACTCGTGAAACCTAAGGGAACCTAGAGCTCTGATATCATGTTGTCACGACCCAAAATCCATAAGGTCGTGATGGCGCCGGACACCATTCTCAGGCAAGCCAATGATTAATAGTTAAGTTAAATTCCCATTTTAATATTTGGAAATTGTTACATAATAACAACCGAATAAAAATCCGCTAAGCAAATTTGATAGATTAAACATCCATTGTGAAATAAAAAAAAGCTTTCCAAACACATCCCAGAACCTAGTGTCATAAGTGCTTGAGCGAACTTCTAGGAATTTGTACAAATACTATCATGCCTGTCCGAAATACAAGTTGGACAAGGACTTTAAAATAAAAATGAATACAACACAAGGGGAAGAATCTGCCGGCTGGGGGTCGTCTCTGGGTGATGCAGCTCGTCTAAGTCTCCAAGTCAACCACAATGTTGTGAGGGTAACTGTGCAATAAAAATTCACAACAAGTGTAGCATGAGTACGAAAACAACGGTACTCAGTAAGTATCCCGCCTAACCTCAGAGAGGTAGTGACGAGATGTCGAATTAGACACTTGCTAGAAGTCAATTTAATAAGAGCATGAATATCACAGAAGGTTTAACAAGTAATGACAGGAAACATCAACTACTTCTCACATTCCTTTTACAACTTTAAAACCTTTATCATTTCATTTGCAAATCTCATAAAATCCAGGCCAACAAGTAGTTCAAAGATCACATGAAGGACGCAGCAAATATCATGCGCAAACAATGCCGAGGGTCGAACGACGCAGACCAATAATAATAAACTGTGCACTGGCGAGGGTCGAATGGATCGAACCATAGATGCATCTATCTTCCCCGCTCGCGAATCGATCATGCGACAGGGTTATACATAAATACAGGGTTATCCTGTTCGCGAATAATACATGCGACTCAGGCACCCATAGCTACACATATTCACACAATAAGTCCACATTTATCACAAAAGCAGTTACCTATGGAAGTGGTAAAATTCTTCTTAAAGGATCACGAAAAAAATAGCATTTAAATCTTTGTTTTGAAACTTATTTGCCAAATTTAATAATATTCAATAATATAATCGTATCAGGAACACAATCAACCACAGAGGAATCAATTCTCTTTCTAAACGATTAATAAACGTACACTCTAGCCTATTTAGGAAATAAATTACCAATTCAATAGCAGTATCAGTCTAATATTATTGGAAGGATAACATGTACAACACGTAAGGCATGCTAGTGGGTCCTAGACTACCAGGACATAAGCATATTAGTAGCTACGCACGGACACCCGTCACCTCATGCGTACATATCCCCCCACAAATAATAGCATGTATTCATTTAGTTCACCTATGGGGACAATTCCCCTTCACAAAGTTAGAAAGGAGACTTACCTCGCTCCGAAATTCCATAACCGGCTTCCAAGCCCTTCCGACTGCTCTAATGGATGCACAATGCCCCAAAACTATCCAAATAATGACAAACCAATGAAATTATACTCTAATATTTGTTAAAAATTCAAATTATATAAATTCCCATCTCCGCTCAAGGAATTGACCAAAATGCCCTCGGGCCCACGTGCCCGAATTATGAAATTTCTCGAAGATAAATTCTACCCATAGCTTTACTAACTCAAATATATAATTTGCTCTAATTTTCATGCTCAAATTCATGGTAAAATCGAAATAAACAAATTTCTAGGTTTTCCTCCAAAAATCCCAATTTCCTACTAATTTTCATGTCTAAATCCATGTAAGCTCACATATTTAACTCAAAAATAGGAAGAAATCACTTACCTAGTGTTTCTTGGTGAAAATCCCTCCTTGAGGTCTCCAAAATCATCCAAACCAAATGAAAGAAATGGGTCAAAATTCGTGTGCAGGTTGTACCTTGCGCTGTGCAGGTTGTACATCCTATTATAATTTTCCCTTGCTGTACACCTTCTGTTAAAACTCCCATAACTCCTTGTAGAAATATCCAAATGACAAACGGTTTGAAGATTTAGAAACTAGAGTCGAATATATTTAATTTGATATGTTTTAAACCATATAACTCTTTATATATTCCGAGATATGAGCTTCTAAAGTCGGCTCCATGTATCAGAAAATTCTGTCAAAACTGCTCCACCAGCCATCTTCAATCTATCATAACTTTATGATGAAATGTCCAAATCATGAATGGTTTAACTTTCTGGAAACTAGAATGCGAGGTCTACAAATCTTATGTCTTGCATATTTTTAGATTAGTTATATATTTTTATATATATGCTTCCAAAGTTAGCTCTTCGATGCATCTGTTGCTGTCCAAAACAGATTTGCAGCAGAAATATCAGCAGCTATTTTGGCCCGAAATCCATTCATTTAGCCTTCCGAAATCCAGACGAGGCTCTCGGGAGCTTAACCAATTATACCAACATGATACAAACTCACTCGAGGCATCAAATCACATTAAACAACATCGAAATCATGAATCGCACTCCAATTCAAGCTTTATGAACTTTAAAATTGCAAACTTCTACATCCGATGTGGAAACCTATCAAATCACGTCCAATGGACCCCAAATTTTGCACACAAGTCATATTCGACATTACACACCTGCTCCAACTTTCGGAATTGGGATCCGACCCCGATATCAAAAAGTCAAACTCTCGGTTAAACTTCTCAAAAACCTTCAAATTTCTATATTTAGCCAAATGACTTCAAAATGACCTATGGACATCCGAATTCACTTTCGATCACACTCCCAACTCCAAAATCACCATACGAAGCTATTCCCAAACTCGGAATCCCAAACAGACATCTATAATACTGAAATGCCTTACAACCCAAATTTATGAAATTCTTCTAAAATCTTATCTTCCATAATATGCGCCGTAACGCTCCGAACATACGACCAAGTCCGAAATCATCATACGAACCTGCTGGAACCTTCAAATCCCGATTCGGAGGTTGTTTATTCAAAATTCCAATCTTAGTTGAAATACAAGTGATAATACTTGAAATAAAGCTGCTCATGACCTCAAACTGCTAAACGACGTGCTAGAGCTTAAAACGACCGGTCGGGTTGTTACAACTATTTTGTTAACTTGAATCAAACGATCATTAAGAAAAAAAAGATTCAAAACATAATAATTCATTAATTATTATGAAAATTCATGATAACATCACCAAAACATGAAAAAAATAGAAAATAAAGAAACATCACCAAAAGTCCTGGGGGGGGGGGGGNGTCAAGCATAACATAGAGAGAAGTAAGAGGATGCTCTTTCTTTTAAGTAGTCAATGCTTGAATCACGTACCACCCTCTCAATCAATTCATTAACCTCACGCTTCATCTTAGTATAGTCACGCTTTAGATCTTGGTAGATAATATTGTGACTGACTGGTGAACCATGAAGTGGTTGTTCAACATCTTTCTTGGTGGGAGTCCTATCCATCGCTATGCTTAGATGTAGTAGTAGTTTAAGTTTGGTTGAGTTATGTAGGTCTGCCATATTTTCCCGAATATATAGGGAGAATTATATGGTAATCTCTCAATTATAATAACTATTCCACTTCCTGATAGGACTTAATTTATTTTGTAGAGACCCTATGCAACCATTATAGTTTCTAGGCAGATATAACACATTATAACAGCCCCTTCCACTCCTCTATGCATCCATTACACTTTCCAGTAGCCTCTTCCACTCATTGATGCAACCATTACACTTTCCCAGTAGTCGATTTCACTCCTCTATTCCTCATTAAACTCATCCATGCAACCATTACTCTACTCTATGACTACAATTAATTATAGGAACTTGTCTTTGTAACGACCCAACCTTACATTTTGAGCTCTAGCATGTCGTTCAAATGTTTGAAGTCGTGAGCAACTTCGTTTCATGTATTATGACCCGTAAGCGTGGTCGTAATTGAATTCCAGGAAGTTTAGAATTGATTTGGAAAGGAAATTCTCATTTCAGAAGCCTTAAGTTGAAGAAATCAACTAAGATTGGAATTTTGAGTAAAAAATCTCTGAATCGGGATTTGAAGGTTCCAACAGGTTCGTATGATGATTTCAGACTTGGGTGTATGTCCGGATAGGGTTTTGGATAACCCGGGAACGTTTCGGCGTATATTATGGAAATTAGCATTTTAGAAGGATTTCATGAATTTGGGGTTGAAGTGCATATCAGTGAGGTTGATGTCCATTTGGATTCCGAGTCTGAGAATAGCTCCGTATGGTGATTCTGGAATTGGGAGAGCGATCGGAAGTGAAGTTGGATGTTCGTAGGTCATTTGGCTAAAGATAGAAATTTGAAGGTTTTTGAGAAATCCGACTGGAAGTGGAAGTTTTGATATCGAGGTCGGAATGCAATTCTGGAAGTTGGAGCAGGTCCGTAATGTTGAATATGACTTATGTAAAAAATTTTAAGGTCAATCGGGTGTGATTTGATAGGTTTCAGCGTCGGATGTAGAAGTTTGAAATTCTAAGTTCTTAAAGAATTGGATTTGAGTGCAACTCATGATTTCGGCGTTATTTGATGTGATTTGAGGGCTCGATCAAGTCCATATCATGTGTTGGGACAGGTTGGTATGATTGGACGGGGTCCTGGGGGCCTCAGGTAGATTCCGGGTGGTTGTCGGATCAAGAATGGAAGTTTAAAGAAGTGACGATTGATGTCATCTGGTGTGATCCGCACCTGCGAGTATTTGGCCGCAGGTGCGGCTTGGTCGCCGCAGGTTCGAGATTGGGTCAGTAGCTGTGGGACCGCAGGTGCGGGAGTTTGGTTGCACCTGCGAAATTGCAGGTACGGAGAGGGATCGCAGGAGCGGGAGTTGCTGGGCTGAGTCAGAGCTGCACTTGCGATAAAATTTCCGCAGGTGTGGAACCGCAGAAGCGGCTATTGCACCGCAGGTGCGAAAATGGCTGGAGGCAGTGGGGTGTTTTAAGAACGGATTTTGGCCATTTCTTCATTTCTCTCATATTGGTGTGGAGATTTTGGGAGCTTCAAGAAGGGGGTTTTCAGCAAGCATCACTAGGTAAGTGAATTCTTCCCATTCCTAAGTTAAATATGTGATCTTGCATGGATTTGAACATAAAATTGGTAGGAAATTTGGGAAAATTTTGAAGAAACCTAGAATATGGAAAATTTCGATTTTAGCCACGAATTGAGCATGAAAATTTGAGTAAATTATATATTTGAGTTAGTAAGGCTATGGGTAGAATGTATCTTCGAGAAATTTCGAATTCCGGACACGTGGGCCTGAGGGCATTTTGGTCATTTCTCTGAGCAAGGTTGGGAAAATATATAATCTGAATTCGTTATGTGTATTAGGATGAATTTTCATTACTTTGTCATTTACGTGGTAGTTTCGGAGCGTTATGCATCCGTTGCAGTCATCGGAAGGGCTTGGAAGCCGTTGTTGGAATTTCGGAGCGAGGTAAGTCTCCTTTCTAACTTTGTGAGGGGGAATCGTCCCCTAGGTGAATTATTTTGTACATGCTATTATCTTCGGGGACTACGTATGCACGAGGTGACGGGAGTCCGTGCGTAGCTACTATTATGCCATGTCTGGGTAGCCTAGGACCCACTAGCATGCCTTATGTGTGTACCTGTAACCCTGGATGTAACATTGAACTGCTAATATGAACGAAAACGAAATTAAATGTCTAAAAGAAAGCTAGATCTCATATTGTTAACCTTCTAAAAAGAGAATTTGTTTCCGCTGTGAATATATGTGTATCTGGACTAGGTTGTATCGTGGAATACCATTAAACTTGACAAATGAGTTTCAAAACGAAGATTTCAAAACCTATATTTCATGTTTCTTTTAGAAAAATATTTTTACCACTTTCCTGAGAAAACCAACTTCTTGATAAAAATGAGGATGTATTATGTGAATGTGTGTACATATAAGCACCTAAGTCGCATGTATGATTCGCGAGCAGGCTAGTCTTATTATTTTTATGTTGACCGCGTCGCATGATCGATTCTCGAGCAGGGAAAAATAGATGCATATATGGTTCGAGCCGGTCCACCCCTCGGCAGTGCACATTTTATTATTGTTGGTCCGCGCCGTTCGACCCTCGGCATTGCTTGCGCATGATATTTGTTGCATAGTTGCTATGATATTTTCCTGATTATTGGCCTGAAATGTTAAATTGTCGATTGAAATGACAAAGAATTAAAGTTATTAAAAAGACTTTTGGAAGAAGTTGTTCCTTCAGTTGATTTATTATTATTTGATTAGATCACCATGTTGATTAATTGTTAATATGACGAAGATATAAAGTGTTAAATGTGAACGAAAAGAAGGATGTTTAAATCCTATTTTATAAACTGCCTATGATAAAACCATGCTTAGTGTCACTCGTAAATATTCTAAATTGACCTTAAGTCAGTGTCTAATTTGACCTCTCGTCCCTACCTCTCTGAGGTTAGGCGCGCGACTTACTGAGTACACATTGTTTTTGTACTTATACTACACTTGCTGTGCATTTTGTTGCACAGGTACCTACATAGTACTTGGACGGGCTGCATCATCTGGAGGTGTTCCGCAGCTGACAGAGTCCCCCTCCTACCGTATTATTTTTATTTTAAACCCCTTGTCCAAATTGTATGTCAGACAAGCTTTGTAGTATTTCTAAAATTCTTAGAAGTTGCTCATGTACTTGTGACACCGGGTTCTGGAATATGTATTGGGATAATTGTTTAAGTGAAATCTTTAGATCACTATTTTTAAATAACATAATTTTACTTGTTGTCGTATTTAATTTACAAAAATTTAATTATTTGATTATGAAATGCAAGAAAAGGTAACAGTTTCAAAAATGTAAAAACATGAATGTATTTCAACTAATTAAGGATTTGGCTTGCCTGACAGTGGTGTCCGACGCCATCACGACCTATGGATTTTGGGTCGTGATAACATGGTATCAGAGCGCTAGGTTTCCGTAGTTCTCACGAGTCATGAGCAAGTCTAGTAGAGTCTTGCGAATCGGTATGGAGACGTCTGTACTTATATTCGAGAGGCTACAAGGCTGTTAGTAGTACTTCCCTTCTTGATTCTTCATCGTGCGAGTTGATTTCCTTTGAGTCTTATGCCTGTGTTCAATCCTACTCAATCTTACGTGTCGCGAAGCGCTTGCTATGGATCAGGAATTTGAGGAATGAAAATGGTGCGGCAAATGTAATTCGAGATGCTTCCATGTGTAAAGGGTAATATGTTATTTCAGCTCGGTAGCTGTGTTTCTGGGAGCCTTAAGGATGTGCTAAGGTAGTGATGATGTTTGCAATTGATCATCGCGCGGTGTCGATATGATGATGATGATAGATCGTTGCCCATATGTTGGGAGAGATGAATGGTTTGAAGGGAGGTCTCCTCAGAGCATGATTTCGAGATTTCAGTGCTTTTGCGCCGGCAGAGGAATGGCATTTTGGGTTATGAATGGTCCGGTTGGGGTTGATAAGGTAGTAAGACTTGGTGTCTTCAAGCGATATGGGATATGCACCTGTGACGTGTAGTCGTCGTCATTGATCAAGTGAATGTGTTAGGTTTGGCGGTTCTATGGTTTATTCGGTTGCGTGGGGTCAGAGTGTTGAGAAGAAGTATTGAATAAAACAGTTGGTGGAGATCTTGAGGTGCGGTGGTTCAGTACAGGATAAGTGTTGATAACGAAGGCAGCTAGAGAAAGATAATATTCGGAGAGCTTGAAGTCGTGGTGACCTGCTGGTTTGAGAGCTACAAAGAATGATCCTGGAATGAGGCTAGGCGGTGGTTCCATTTCTAGGAGGCCAGGTGTAAGAAGAGGAAGTCGAGCAGTCTCAAAGTAGGGGATCAACAACACAGCTTGGGATTTGAAGATATTTGTCGCGCATTAATGGGTGTCCATGAGGAGCGAACATACTAGTAGATTGGTAAATGAAGCAGGGCATATGATGGGGTAGTGAGGTCATAGAGAGCGTGCATTTCAGCGTCGCTAGGAGGTGTCCGCGGGTGATTTCCACAGGTGGGTTGTCTTCTGGGGATAGGTTAGCAATGGTGGGGTTGGCAGGTTCTGAGAGGGGTCCTAGTGGCTAGTCGGTAGGAGATAGAATGTGTGAATGATGATAGAGAATCCGAGTATTTAGGGAGTGCTAGCAAGAGAATTTGGAGGATTTGGACGGATTGGCTGAGCAAGATCGTGTTATCAAAGGAGGAAGAATCTCAGTAGGGTCTAGACTGGTGCAAGGAGTAGTTTCGGTTTAAGTGGGGGAGTCCCACCATCCGTAGTTGAGTTGTAGGATTGTCTTCGCATGAGGTTGAGGATGATCGGCGTGTTGGCAAGTTATTTCAGCTAAGGAAAAAGGAGTAAAATGGTAATTTTGCATGGGATTTGATGAATATGTGCAAAAGTTGGCCCTGTCGGATCAGGGTTAGGCTTTGGAAGATTCAGAATTTATGCTTAAGGCATAGGCGAGTTGTAAGGATAGTGACCCAGTCACGTGTTTCATTGGAAAAGGTGTTCCTGTGGAGAGCCTTGGAGTTGATTGTATTTGGCGCCAGACGGAGTGGGTGACTCTCAATAGCGGTCCTAGTGAGTTCAAAAGTTAAGAATGCGGCGATTAAGGATTTCAGGCAGCAGTATAATCGAGAATCGAGCTTTTGTAGAGTAATCTCTGAGAAAAATAAGGATGGTTGGAATGTTTCTATGATATGTTTCAGCATGCAAGATAGTATTGGAGGAGTGAGAGGAATAAACTCCAAACTGTAGAAAGATTATCAAAAGGGTATGAGACGGGCTGCAGTAGTTGGGCTAGTCTCATGGATCAAGGTCACTCAAAAGGAGTGAGGTTTGAGTTTGCTATGGGTTGAAGGAAGTTGTTATCATTCCTGAGGCAATTAATGATGATTACAAGAAGATAGATTGATTAGCCATGGTTGAAATGGCACATTTGCAGCAATGATTGGTTCCTTTGATGTGATTTGGTTATGCATGTGGTTTGTGCCGATGTTGTGGGATTCGTCGGCCGTCGTAACGAATCTCATGGGGGAGAATTTGAGTGCTACGGCCTGTCAGATATAGGCGGACCCCGGAAGAGTTATGGTGGTATAGACTACTATTTAAGAATTTTCCTGATGTGATAATGGGGATTCACTCGTGTGATGAGATGGTACTCTTGAATTGATTCAAGTAAAAAGTTTCTATATGATGAAGTGTTCACCCTATTGGTGGTTCGAAAGTTATGATGGAATTCTTGTGCTACCTCATGTTGGCATGTTAAGTGCGGGAAGCAGTATGTAACTGGGAGTAAGAATCGATATTTAGGTCCGATGTTTATAAGGATGTCATGAGCTCGTAAGAGCAAGGCAAGGTGATTTGGAAGTTCAGTATAAGCTGGTTTTATTTCAGTGTCACCTGAGATTGATATTCGGTGAGAGAGTCTTTGTACCCTAGTCATGGGTTCTTGATGTGTTTTGCGGCCTTAGTGTGGTCGGTGTTATGGATGGGCAGACTTGTTGCCTTGTGTGGAAGGTCGTGGAAGCATGACTGCGAAAATATTGTATAAAGTGTGACATGTAGTCACTTGATGGATTTCAGATTTGGACTGAGTATGAAGAAGTGCAATATTGCTTAATTGAGAATTTACGCCTGGAGGGCGTTTGGTTCAGTTGATTATGGATTATGGGGTGTTAGTCCCGGTGATGATGGTTGTTCTCGTGTATTATGAGAAAATGTGGGTTAATATGGACCTACGTAAAAGCTAATAGCTAAGTTTGGTGCGAGCGAAGTGGCTCAATGTTCGTGGATGGATTTAAATATGATTATGGCTTCCGTGTGAGAACGCATGTTCCTCTCAGTAGAGCATTTTTCATGGAAAGGTATTAGAATAGCGGGTGTTGTTCTGTCTTCGTCGAATTTATGTGTTATTGTGATTGTGGCGTACGAGTTGTGAAACAGCTTTGATAATTTCTTATGTGTTGAGGTCCCGCGTAGCGGGGGTGTTATGTGAGTAGGATATCTCTTGAGATCCAGAGTGTGTATATATATATATATATATATATATATATATCACACCTCAGTTGTGCTTGAGTTTTGTAGCCTATGGCTTTATCAGTCTCCCCAGGATGGTATTATGCACCTAGCACGCTTGTGATCGATATTCAGTAATTCATAATAGTGAGAAAATCAGCTCCGTATATATATCGTCTTATGTAAATTTTATGTGTGGATCGGGTGGCACGTCGCCACGAGTATGTTATTCGGATCGGGTTGCATGCCGCAATAGTGTGATGGTGAGAAGGGTTAATATGTATTTATTTTCTTGTGATTTATTTCCCATTTTCTGGTAATGAGCGAAGTAGTTCCGTCCTGAGTCGTTCCTTATTATCATGTTCGAGTTATGTCCTGTTGGGCGATGCAATATCATGTGAGGCTGTTAGCCATGTTTGGGGTGACTTGCTGTCTGAGCAGTCCATACTGAGTAAGATGAGATTATCGGATCAGGGATCAGTGTGATGAGGTTCTGTGAAGTGTATATTAAAGAACAAATACCATCATTCAGGTTTATAATGAAAGTGACGATTCTAGTCAAGATCAAGTATTCAAGGATTTGTTAACTCTACAGTTGAGTGCGAATTTGTGCGCATTCCCTCCGTTGTGGTTGTATTGTCAGCATTGTAGCAGGATGTCTGTATAATTGTTATAAGGTGCATCAGGAGCGTCAGATTCGTGGACCTTGGCTAATAAGGTTCAGGGAGCGTCATTGTGGTTAGACGATGAGTTATGCGGTGTATGGTGCCGATTCAGCAAGGGTATGCAATTATGATATGGTGTATCGTGTGCTAGTTGATGCAGTGCTTATATATATTGAAACTAGGCCTGGCTAGAGAAATTTCATGTATTTGAATGAATTCTGAGCTTATTATATGGATAAAGAAGAAATCTCCAGATTTGATCAAGCTATTGCGCTCGACTGGGTTGTGGTAGTACGTGCAAGTGCTCGAGATGTTAAACAGTGATTTCAGGTAATTCCAGAGCAGTTCTTAACACGTTCGAGGACGAACATCGATTTAAGTGGGGGAGAATGTAACGACCCGACCGATCATTTTGGGCTCTAGCGCGTCGTTCATCGGTTTTAAGGCGTGAGTAGCTTCGTTTCAGGTATTATGACCCGTGAGCGTGGTCGGAATTGAATTCCAGGAAGTTTAGAATTCATTTGGAAAGGAAATTCTCATTTCAAAAGCCTTAAGTTGAAGAAATTAACTAAGATTAGAATTTTGAGTAAACGATCTCTGAATCGGGATTTGAAGGTTCCAGCAGGTTCGTATGATGATTTCGGAGTTGGGTGTATATTCGGATCGGGTTTTGGATAACCCGGGAGCTTTTCGGCGTATATTATGGAAGTTAGCATTATAGAAGGATTTCATGAATTTGGGGTTGAAGTGCATATAAGTGAGGTTGATGTCCGTTTGCGATTCCGAGTCTGGGAATAGCTTCGTATGGTGATTCTGGAATTGGTAGCGCGATCGGAAGTGAATTTGGATGTCCGTAGGTCATTTTGGAGTCATTTGGATAAAGATAGAAATTTGAAGATTTTTGGGAAATCCGACCGGTAGTGGAAGTTTTGATATCTAGGCCGGAATGCAAATCCGGAAGTTGGAGCAGGTCCGTAATGTTGAATATGACTTATGTGCAAAATTTGAGGTCAATCGGGTGTGATTTGATAGGTTTCGGCGTCGGATGTAGAAGTTTAAAATTCCAAGTTCTTAAAGAATTGGATTTGAGTGTGATTCGTGATTTCGGCGTTGTTTGAAGTGATTTGAGGGCTTGAGCAAGTCCGTGTCATGTTTTGGGACATGTTGGTATGATTGGACGGGGGCCTCAGGTGGATTCCGGGTGGTTGTCGGATCAAGAATTGAAGTTTGAAGAAGTGAAGATTGATGTCATCTGGTGTGATCCGCACCTGCGAGTATTTGGCTGCAGGTGTGGCTTGGTCGCCGCAGGTGCGAGATTGGGTCTGGAGCCGAGGGACCGCAAGTGCGGGAGTTTGGTCGCACCTGCGGAATCACATGTGCGAAGAGGGATCACAGGAGCGGGAGTTGCTGGACTGAGTCAAAGCACACCTGTGATGGAATTTGCGTAGGTGCGGAACCGCATAAGCGGCTATTGCACCGCAGGTGCAAAAATGGCTGGAGGCAGTGGGGTGTTTTAAGAACGGATTTTGGCCATTTCTTCATTTCTCTCATTTTGGTGTGGCGATTTTGGGAGCTTCAAGAAAGGGGTTTTCAGCAAGCATCACTAGGTAAGTGAATTCTTCCCATTCCTAAGTTAAATATGTGATCTTGCATGGATTTGAACATGATATTGGTAGGAAATTTGGGAAACTTTTGAAGAAACCTAGAATATGGAAAAATTGGATTTTAGCCACGAATTGAGCATGAAAATTTGAGTAAATTATATATTTGAGTTAGTAAGGCTATGGGTAGAATGTATCTTCGAGAAATTTTGGATTCCGGGCACGTGAGCCCGAGGGCATTTTGGTCATTTCACTGAGCGGGGTTGGGAAAATATATAATCTGAATTTGTTGTGAATATTAGGATGAAGTTTCATTGATTTTTCATTTATGTGGTAGTTTCGGAGTGTTATTCATCCGTTGGAGTCATCGGAAGGGCTTGGAAGTCGGTATTGGAATTTCGGAGCGAGGTAAGTCTCCTTTCTAACTTTGTGAGGGGGAATCGTCCCCCTAGGTGAATTAATTCAGTATATGCTATTATCTTCGGGGGCTACATACGCACGAGGTGATGGGAGTCCGTGCGTATCTACTATTATGCCATGCCCGGGTAGCCTAGGACCGACTAGCATGCCTTATGTGTGTACCTGTAACCCTGCCTATAACATTGAACTGCTAATATGACCGAAAACGTAATTAAATGTCTAAAAGTAAGCCAGAGCTCATGTTGTTAAACCTTCTAAAAAGAGAATTTGTTTTCGTTGTGAATATATGTGTACCTGGACTAGGTTGTATCGTGGAATACCATTAAACTTGAAAAATAAGTTTCAAAACGAAGATTTCATGTTTCTTTTAAAAAAAGATTTTTACCACTTCCCTGAGAAAACCGGCTTCTTGATAAAAATGAGGATGTATTATGTGAATGTGTGTACATATGAGCACCTGAGTCGCATGTATGATTTGCGAGTAGGCTAGACTTATTATTTTTATGTTGACCGCGTCGCATGATCGATTCGCGAGCGGGGAAAAATAGATGCATCTATGGTTCGATCCGGTCGACACCTCGACAGTGCACAATTTATTATTGTTGGTCCACGCCGTTCGACCCTCGGCATTGTCTGCGCATGATATTTGCTGCATAGTTGCTATGATATTTTCCTGATTATTGGCCTGAAATGTTAAATTGTCGATTGAAATGACAAAGACTTAAAGTTATTAAAAAGACTTTTGGAAGAAGTTGTTCCTTCAATTGATTTATTATTATTTGATTAAATCACTATGTTGATTAATTGTTAATATTACGAAGATATAAAGTGTTAAACGTGAATGAAATTGAAGGATGTTTAAATACTGTTTTATAAAATGCCTATGATAAAACCATGCTTAGTGTCACTCGTAAATATTCTAAATTGACCTTTAGTAAGTGTCTAATTTGACCTCTCGTCACTACCTCTCTGAGGTTAGGCGGGCGACTTACTGAGTACGCGTTGTTTTTGTACTCATACTACACTTGCTGTGCATTTTGTTGCACAAGTACCTACATAGTACAGTGGTTGATTTGGAGACTTGGACGGGCTGCATCATCCGTAGGCGTTCCGCAGCTAACAGAGTCCCCCTCCTACCGTATTATCTTTATTTTAAACCCCTTGTCCAAATTGTTTTTCAGACAATCTTTGTTGTATTTGTAAAATTCTTAGAAGTTGCTCATGTACTTGTGACACCGTGTTCTGGGATATGTATTGGGATAATTTTGTTTAAGTTAAATCTTTAGATCACTGTTTTTAAATAACAGAATTTTAGTTGTTGTCGTATTTAATTTAC
This sequence comes from Nicotiana paniculata, assembly GCA_005239505.1. NCBI lineage: Eukaryota > Viridiplantae > Streptophyta > Magnoliopsida > Solanales > Solanaceae > Nicotiana > Nicotiana paniculata. Next base: position 31,648 of record ML315470.1, read on the forward strand.
AAAAATTTACTTATTTGTTTATGAAATGCAAGAAAAGATTACGGTTTCGAAAATGTAAAAACATGAATATATTTCAACTAATTAAGGATTTGGCTTGCCTGACATTGGTGTCCGGTGCCATCACGACCTATGGATTTTGGGTCGTGACAGCCTTTATCCATCCGCTTATACACATTTTGGTGTTTATTTTTTTTTTAAAAAATCTCCCATATAGTGGCATGCAAATCACATATGTCTGATTTTTTTTTAAAACTTCTGCCATATAGTAGTCTTGATCTTAGAAGTCTAGATAAATCCACGTAAAATTATTTTATCCTTGTTTTGGTTTAGGTTTAGGTTCGTTTAGGTTTAGGTTTGTTTAGGTTTAGGTTTAGGATTTAGGGGTTAGGTTTAGGTTTAGTCTTATTAAAATAAATAAATATAACAATAATGAATGGAAAAAAACAAACAATATTATAAAGAACAATCATACTAATCTATTAACGAAACTCATCAATTAATTTGATCCATAATTCCATCATTACAAATAACTAAAGATAATAAATTATCAAGCTAAACATTAGTTAATCGTAGCTCTTGAACAGAGAAGATCACAACCCTTGATGTAGCCTGAACTAGTTCAAAGAGAACAACATTCTCTTTCTTCAGATTATTGTTGACAACAATTTTTTCCACCCATTGACGAGTTTTCTCCGAACACCACTTTGAGAGTCACAACCCACTCCTTCTCATTACATCGAAGAGTTGTGTTAACTGAAATAGGAGGAAGATAGCCACATATACTCTTTGGAAGAAACTGCAAGAACATAGTATAAAGACAGGGTTTAGGGTTCATTGCTAGTTGGGATAATCAACAGTTAAAAATCATGAAAATTTAAAAAAATAAAGTTACCATATAATCATGCATAATGTACGATCTGGGCACTTTCATCCGAAACCATGGATAGAATTCTTCTTTGAACCATCTGCCCATATTCATGTTTAAAGTATTTATTTTGCTTAGAGAGTTGGAGATACGTTGTTCTTGTGTTTAAGAGATATATAAAGAGTAAAAATTTTCAATTTCCCTCCAAATGGTGTATTTTTACTTTTCACTTTGTTTTCCTCCGAAGAATGTATTTAACATTTGAGTCCAAACATGTCATCTTGTTTTCCCTCCTTATATATTACAGCAAAATATAAAAAATATGATTTTCCTTTTATTATCATGATTTTTCTTTTATTATAATTAAGATTAACCAAAAATATATTATAATTATATATTTAATATTATATAAATAAGGTCATACATGTGACCTCAATGAATGAAATTATATAAACGGCTATTATATTACTATGAATCGCAACGATGTAATTATCTTAGTTCATACGACTACAACAACCTTAGCCGGTGGACTTCTATGGTTGCCATTGGCCGATACGTATGACCTTAATGTATGAAACTATATAAACGACTATTATATTTCTATGAATCGCAACGATGTAATTATCATAGTTCATATGACTACTACAACCTTAGCCGGTGGACTTGTATGGTTTTCACTGGCCGATACGTCTGACCTTAATGTATGAAATAATATAAACGGCTATAATATTACTATGAATCGCAACGATGTAATCATCATAGTTGATATAACTACAACAACCTTAGCCGGTGGACTTGTATGGTTGCCGTTGGCCGATACGTATGACCTTAATGTGTGAAATTATATAAACGGCTATTATATTACTATGAATCGCAACGATATAATTATCATAGGTCATATGACTAAAACAACTTTACTCGGTGGAATTACTTAGTTGCCATTGGCCGATACGCATGACCTTAATGTATGAAATTATATAAACGGCTATTATATTACTATGAATCGCAACGAATTAATTATCATAGTTCATATGACTAGTACAACCTTAGCCGGTGGACTTTTATGGTTGCCATTGGCCGATACGTATGACCTTAATGTATGAAACTATATAAACGGCTATTATATTACTATGAATCGCAACTAATTAATTATCATAGTTCATATGACTACTACAACCTTAGCCGGTGGACTTTTATGGTTGCCATTGGCCGATACGTATGACCTTAATGTATGAAACTATATAAACGGCTATTATATTACTATGAATCGCAACGATGAAATTATCATAGTTCTTATGACTACTACAACCTTAGCGGTGGACTTGTATGGTTGCCACTGGCCGATACGTATGACCTTAATGTATGAAATTATATAAATGACTATAATATTGCTATGAATCGTAATGATGCAATCACCATAGTTCATATGACTACAACAACCTTAGCCGATGGACTTGTATGGTTGCCATTGGCCGATATGTATGACCTCAATGTATGAATTATAAACGGCTATTATATTACTATGAATCGCAACGATGTAAATGAAATTATATAAACGACTATTATATTACTATGAATCGCAACGATGTAATTATCATAGGTCATATGACTAAAAGAAATTTACTTGGTGGAATTACTTAGTTTCCATTAGCCGATACGTATGAACTTAATGTATAAAATTATATAAACGGCTATTATATTACTATGAATCGCAACGAGTTAATTATCATAGTTCATATGACTACAACAACTTTAGCCGGTGGAACTTTATGGTTGCCATTGGCCGATACATATGACCTTAATGTATAAAACTATATAAACGGCTATTATATTACTATGAATCGCAATGATGTAATTATCATAGTTCATATGACTACAACAACCTTAACCAGTGGACTTGTATGGTTTCCATTGACCAATACGTATGATCTTAATGTATGAAATTATATAAACGACTATTATATTGCTATGAATCGCAAAGATGTTATTATCATAGTTCATATAACTACAACAACCTTAGCCGGTGGACTTGTATGGTTGCCATTGACCGATACGTATGACCTTAATGTATGAAATTATATAAACGGCTATATGAATCGCAACAATGTAATTATCATAGTTCATATGACTACAACAACCTTAGCCGGTGGACTTGTATGGTAGCCATTCGCCGATACGTAAGACCTTAATGTATGGAACTATATAAACGGCTTTTATATTACTATGAATCGCAATGATGTTATTATCATAGTTCATATGACTATAACAACCTTAGTCGGTGGACTTGTATGGTTGCCATTGACCGATATGTATGACCTTAATGTATGAAACTATATAAACGACTATAATATTACTAAATCATTATATTAATATGATAAAAATGTACCCAATGGTTTAATTATTTTTATTGTAAAAAAGATGATTGGGGTGAAAAGAAGAAATTAAAATTGACCATGTTAAGGGAGAGATTTGATCTCCCGAACCCTCACTCATTAACTAAGCACTAATACCAAAGCACCTATTAAGACTCGTGTGTTTGATAAGTTTTCTTTTTTTATAGATTTGAACTCTAAAGTTTCTGTATAAGTATAAGAATTTATCCGCCCAAAATTTCAAGTCTGTGGATCCCAATGCTCCCCTGGCGCTCCATCTTCAGAGTTTTTCAACAGGTTTCTCCCTTCTTCTTCTTCTTCCATAGAATTTCAACAGGTTCCGTTCTCTTTAACTTAATCTTAATACTATTCTCATTAGTTTTTCTGATCCATATAGCCCTAATCCTAATATGATGTCGCTAGTTAGCAAAAGAATTTGCATTCAAACTTTACCTTTCGATTTCCTTAGCAATCTGTCTGAGGAAGTACTTGATCATATTCTATTACTTATTCCACTACCAGATGTTGTTAGAACAAGTATTTTATCAAGGAAATGGCGGTATAAATGGTGTAGAATTCCACAATTAACTCTTGATCAAACCCTTTGGAAAATAGACCAACCAAGTTGCTTTAAAAATATTATCCGCCACATTTTGGATCTTCATGGCGGACAATTTAAACATTTTACACTCACAATTCCATTTTTGGAAGACTTTACTTATGTTAGAAGGTTGTTAGGGTTCCTCTCTGAAAGTGTCATTGAAAATCTTATTCTAAAATTTCCGATTAGGGAGAGACCATACAAATTGTCTGCTTCATTTTTCAAATGTTTGAATTTGAAGCATCTATCTCTTGAAGATTGTTTATTATCTCCTCCACCAGCCTTCAATGGGTTTGGAATGTTAATTAGCTTGAAGTTATACAATATCACTATTTTTTTCACATTGCTTGGAAGCTTAATCTCTCATTGCCCGTTGCTTGAGCAATTGGTGCTTGAAATATCAGATAGTTTCATTGGTGTCATTGAAATCAATGCCTCCAAACTGAAGTCCCTTGAATTCAAAGGTAGATTAAGCTTTATTCATTTGAAAACTATTCCTCTTCCGGCACAATTATCGCTTGCTCTTAGGGGAGACTATATTCTGGAATCAAGACATCACAATACTAGGTTCTTTGGGTCTTTTTGTGCGCTACAAAATCTCCATTTAGATAACCGTAGTGTCAAGATAAATGTTTCATAACTTAACCGTAATGCATTTTCATATATGAAACATATTTTGTGCTATGAGCCAACCTTTAATTTGAGATGTTTTTTCTGGATATTGGCTGCAAGTGCAGGTCAAGTACCAACTAGTCTTCCAGTTCATGTTGACTGTGTGAAACATCTTTACCTCGATGATCTTTATCAGAGTGAATTATATTTCGTCGCTTGTGTTTTGTGCTTGATGAGAAGCTTCCCATGTTTGGAATATCTGGAAATCAAGGTTCTTACTTAATCATCATAGGTCTTTTCTTTTGCGTTCTTACTGAATTATATTTCGTTGCTTGTGTTCTTACTTAAACATCTCCATTTTTATTCTTAGGTGGATAATAGTGAGGTACCTTTTTCTATGGATAACATTGACTTGGAATAAAGGTTTGGAGATACAACATTCAACAACCTTAGAGTCATTGTGATTAGGAGTGTTCGACGGATAAATCCTCACATACAACTGCTCAAGCTTCTTTTGACGAAGTCTCTGGCTCTTATGAGAATCAAAATTGAGGCATTAACCTATGAAGATAGTGAAAGTATCAAAGCACTAACTGAGCGGCCAGAATTTCAGTGTGCATCACCTGAAGCAGAAATTATTTTAAAAGTTCAAATTAAGTAGTACTGGTATATGCCATGTGTTAATTTTGTGTTAAACACTATTCTCTTAATTTTCTATTAATATTATGTTAATGCCATTTTGTGTTGCAAATTCTGTTATTTTTTATTATTTAAATTGTGGCAGTTATTTTCTATTAACATATGCAAATTTTACTGTTTGTCTGTTACAAGACAGTTTAATGTTTTCCTCTCATTTTTTTGGCACCAAAAAGAAGAGACAAATAATATGATATGGGTTTACTCTTGTAATATTTGTATGAAACGTAAACAAAACTAATTGTGGCAGTTGTAGTGGAGGTTTTTAAATTGTCATAAACTGATAAAATAACTGCTACAAGGGTTGTGATTGTTAATAAATGATACGAAGGAGTAAAAAAACTGCCACAATATGTCCATTCTGATCCCAGCCTCAAGGTAGTTATAAAACTAACTGATTTCCTTTAAAACTAATTGATTTTCTTTCCGTATATAAAATAGAAGTATAGATTGGACAAATAGATATTTTCAATGCAACTAAGCACACAATTTTTCGGTTAGTATAAATAAAGTATAAAAACTTTATGATAATCATCGTGTAAGGAATAAATTACTTTTCTAATTTATTGGACAGTAAAAAAAATAAATTTTAATTTTAATTTATCAAGATTCTAATATAAATATTTTATGTAGAAAATGAGGTTATTGAATGATAATCATCGTGTATGACCTTAACGTATGAAACTATATATACGGCTATTATATTACTATGAATCGCAACGATGTAATTATCATAGGTCATATGACTACAACAACCTTAGCTGGTGGACTTCTATGGTTGCCATTGACCGATACGTATGACCTTAATATATGAAACTATATAAATGGATATAATATTACTATGAATCGCAACGATGTAATTATCATAGGTCATGTGACTTCTACAACCTTAGTCGGTGGACTTGTACGGTTGTCATTGGACGATCGTATGAACTTAACGTGTGAAACTATATAAACGGCTATTATATTACTATGAATTACAACGATGTAATTATCATAGGTCATATGACTAAAACAACTTTACTCGGTGGAATTACTTAGTTGCCATTGGCCGATACGTATGACCTTAATGTATGAAACTATATAAATGGCTATAATATTACTATGAATCACAACGATGTAATTATCATAGGTCATGTGACTTGTACAACCTTAGTCGGTGGACTTATACGGTTGCCATTGGCCGATACGTATGACCTTAACATATGAAACTATATAAACGGCTATTATATTACTATGAATCGCAACGATGTAATTATCATAGGTCATATGAATAAAACAACTTTACTCGGTGGAATTACTTAGTTGTCATTGGCCTACACGTATGACCTTAATGTATGAAATTATATAAACGGCTATTATATTACTATGAATCGCAACGAATTAATTATCATAGTTCATATGACTACAACAACCTTAGTCGGTGGACTTATACGATTGCCATTGGACGATACGTATGACCTTAACGTATAAAACTATATAAACGGCTATTATATTACTATGAATCGCAACGATGTAATTATCATATGTCCTATGACTAAAACAACTTTACTCGGTGGAATAACTTAGTTGCCCTGGCCGATATGTATGACCTTAATAACACCTATATGTTGGCTACTATATACATACATATATATATATATATATATATATATATATATAGACGTTCAATGTAAATACATATAAAGCGCAACAATATTTCATAACTAAATTGTTAATTATATCCCAAATATAACTATTGGTTTTAAAATTAAAATCACAACTTTTTTGTCATCAATCAATTTTATATATATGGTCAAATATGGACTACATATGCAAAATATAGATATTAATTAGGTTCCAAAATTTCCTTTTATTAAACTTTATGGTCACATTCACACATACAAAAAACTTCTAATACCCTCTCACCACACAAAATTCCATAGACTGGCCGTGTTTGTGTATATATAAGTTTATATACACATTCACACACACACACACACACAACGTTTTAATACTCTCACTCTTACACAAACCCTAGAAAGAAACCATGGACCCCTCTCCCAGCGCTGCCAAACTATCCCCATCCGACTACTCTTCCAGTGATAACGACGAAGAGACAAATCCAACATTTGAAGTGTATATGAAAGATTCATACATCAAGCAAGATTATATGGTAAGTGACATTTTTTTATAAGATTTTGTTTTCAAATACAATCTGATTTTCGATCCAAAAATACAAACGTTGCTTTTGTTTTTCGAAAATAGCTTTGGACAAGAAGCAGAAACTGATTTGGTTGTATTAAAATCTCAAACAATTTTTTTTTCTCTTTGTTTGAAGCATATTCCAAAACGAATATGCAATTACATTCCTGAACCAGTGGGATGCGCTGTTCTTCAATATGGCGGCAGAGAGTTTTTTATGGGAATTAACATTGGTAAACGACGATGGCTGAAAGACGGCTGGAAAAATTTTGTGATGATTAATGATTTAAGGCGAGGTTGTTTTGTTAAATTTGAGTTGGTTGAAATTGAGGAACTGTATGTTGTCTTCAAGGTGCAAGTGAAAGGGCAAGGAACTCCAGAAGATCCGATTGAAATTAACTAGTTTGTAGGTTATGTTTGTTGGAAATCCATGTTTGTGTTGTTTTTTCACTTTTGTTATTTTTTATTTAATTTTCATCCAGTAATGTGTATGTTTTAAGTAAGTTTTGTTTGAAATTAACTAATGTGTACGTTTTGTTATAAATATTAATGTAATGAAATTTTCCGTTTGTTATAATTTTAAATTTTTTTTGTATCGTTTCAGTATAGTATCATGGTTGGAATATAATATTCATGCAAATACAAACCCTAACTATATGGTGAGAATGTGAATAGTGTTTCATTCAAAAAGTTGGTATGTTAATAGTGTTAGTACTAAATTATATTTAACATTTACTTGAAATTCGAAACAATAAATACAATTCAACCCACACCATTAATTCAACTCCCACCATTAATAACATTTGAAGTATTTTGTTTTGAAATTTTAATCTGCATCTTGGTTTTCTTTACTATATTTTTTTTATCATTTAAAAAATCCGAAAATGGTATAGAAAAATGATGCATTGGGAAGTTAAATGGGTTGGTATGTTATTAATTTATAAAAATAAATGCTATATTGGGTAGTTAAATGGGTTGGTTTGGTATTTTTTATTTTTCTTTTGGTAAAATCTACACTGCATTGGCAGTGTAGTTGTATTTCATGTAAGAAAAGAGGGGGATTAGGCACAGTTTTATCTTAAAATAAAAAAAAATGCAACAAACACAAATATGTTGAATGTTGAAAGTAGGATTGTCTATCACAAATATAATTCACATTTATTGAATAATATAATTCACATTTATGAACAAAAAAAATACCACACATTTTAAAAAACAAAGTCAATAAAATCAAAAAAATCTATCTCAAATCAAATTAAACAAGTTTCAAACTTAAATCATCTCAAACTAAACGGTTAAGTCTTCTACTTCCCAGTATGCTTCATCGTTTAGATCTGGCAAGCTATTTTGTGGTTGTATTGTTGCATCATCTTGCTGTAATTAGAGTAAATAGGACTATTAAGAAATTTATTTACCTAAAATAAAATAAAATATTAAATCAAATTTGTTAAACTTTACCTTAATTCCTTCCGTTAGCGGATGACTTCTACTATGACCTCTACCACCTCCTCTAGCACGGCCTCTACCACGACCTCTACCACCACCTCTATCACCACCTCTACCAACACCTCTACCACTACCTCTACCCCTCCTATTGCCTCTAACTCCACTTCCACCACCCGTTTGTGAAGTTGTAAAGTATGAATCAATTCGCTCTCTATATCTATTCAACCTTGGACGTCCACGAGAAGCTACATATCTAGGATCTCTTATATCTCTTCCTTCACCCTCACCTTCACCCTCACCATCATGTGTATCTTCCAAATCCCAATTTGGAACTATCATATCATCATCCCAATTCATAAGGTCATGTTCCAATCTGTTCAAATTACTTATTATATCGCCTCATCACTTCAGTGTCCAATGCAATATCACAAACCCGTTCAAAATACTTTAATAGTTCCCTGTATATCATGTATTCAGAAGTCATACATGGGTAACCTCCTAGAAAGAAACGTTTCAAGTGCGGACGACCAACATCTTTTCTCCACCTTTTCAATATAAAGCTCTCGTCAACGTTTTTAATCCTCTTGTGAGACAACACCTTTAGTATATGACAACATAGAATACCCCTTGTTTCAAACCACTTGCAACTGCAACTTAGATATTCAAAAATATGAGTATATTCAACCGTGAATACAAATAGATCTCTAGTGTTAAAACTCCTTAGCGAAGAATCTGATATAATGTATGTTTTCACTCCAGGGGTTGCTTGATGATCTTCAGGGACGCTGATTTCACAATGGAATAATTTCCTTGATTGTAACTGAAAAAATTCAAACACTTCACGAGTATAACATTTTTGAAGTTTTTCCTCCCATGCAAATTCAGACAAACATTTTGGTTCAAAGCATATTGACCTATATTCGGCTTCCAATTCTTTCTTGATCTTTGATCTTATGGATAACTCATATTGCTGAACAAATAGTTTCAAAGTGCTTTGTCGGGTGATAAATCCATCAAAGAAAGCATGCATGCCTTCACTTTTCTGTGTGGACAATATCCCGGCCCAAAAGTGGTCATTTAGGTATACAAGAGCCCACTTTTCCTTCTCCAAATACAGCTTATAAAACCAATCCGTTCCATCTAAGTTATATTTTTAAATATATTCAGTCCATCTTCTCTCAAACTCAGCAACGCTAATGCTATCAAGGACTAAGGCCTTAAAATTTTCCTTTGCAATCTTAGCATCAAAAACTCCGCTTAACTTCGTAGGCAACTTTGCGAATATGTGCCAAATACAAAATCTATGTACCGTATTTGGCATCAATTCATTTATGGAAGCCTTAATACTATCACATTGGTTAGTCATGATAGCTAATGGACGAACATTTTTTAGATCCCCAAGCCATGTAGAGATCACCATTTTGTAACTTATTATATCTTCACTAGACATAAGAGCACATCCTAAAAGTATGGACTGCCTATGCTGATTTACACCAACAAATGAAGCAAATGGCATATTGTATCGATTCACTAAGTATGCTGTATCGAGGCATATTACATCATGGAACTCCTCATATGCAACCTTGGAGTGTGAATGAATCCATACGATATTACGAAGTCGAGCAAAATCATCCACATCTATGGAGTAGTAAAATTCCCTGTCTTTTTGTTGCATGTCACTGCAGAACTTGAGCAATGATTGTGCGTCCCCTTTCTGCAAATGAAGCTTTATACTCTTCAAAATATAATTCCGACAATCCTTTGGTGTACAACCCAGATTTTCGGGGCCACCGACAAGTACTTCAGCGACTCATATATTTTTTGAGGGTCTTAAGCCAACAATATCTTTGGCTACAAGAGTTCTCTTAAGAGACCTACTAAGCGATCTGTGTCCAGCCATCAATCGCGATAGTGATGGTTCCAATTGATGATTATGTTTTTTAACCACCTTTGAAACACACCATGAACCATTCTCTTCCAAAACTCCATTTATTCTAGCAGGGCAGTTCATCCTCTTGGTAACATGCTTATTCCTTGGTTTCCTAGACCTATCACAACCATATTGAACATACCTAACAATATCACCACCTTTTTTGTTTGATGTTCTTTTAACAATGCAAAACCCTGATAATCTTGCATGTTCTTTATAAAAATCAAACATAACATCCTTACTAGTGAAACTCATCCCAGTAATTTGACCAGTTATGAGATCTTCTTCATTGAACTCATTAGGCATTTCCCTTTCCTCTCCAGCTTCTGCCTCTTCCTCTAAATAATGGCCGTCATCATCATCATCATCATCATCATCATCATCATCATCATCATCATCATCATCATCATCATCATCATCATCATAATCATAATCATAATCATAATCATAATCATAATCATAATCATAGTCATCGTCATCAGTAACAATATCGTCAACATGATTTTCTCCATCATTGAAGTTGCCGTCTGAATCAATGTCTATCAAATCATCTTCATTCATCAAACTGTCATCCGAATTCAACCCCAATGATATGTGTAATGCATTCCTTGGTTGATCCGACTGTCACGACCCAAATTCCCCTCAGTTGGGTATCATGATGGCACCTAGTCTTAGGGACTAGGTAAGCCTAACAGTTAATGAATAACAACAATAATAAAAGAAGGCTAGCAGTCTCGGTATAAAATCTCAACAGAATGTACAAACTTTCCCAACACCGGTAGTACAAGTCATAAGCTCTACGAATCACCTACAACTTCTATGTACATATGTTTGGAAATAAATACAACATTGTATCAATAATAAATACAAAGAAGGTGACTCTGACACATGCCAACATGGCAACAGGTTACCTTGAGTCTCCTCGGCAATCATCCACACAACTACTACAATATATACCTTGATCTGCACACAAAAATGTGCAGAAGTGTAGTATGAGCACACCACAGCGGTGCCCAGTAAGTATCAAGACTAATCTCGGTGGAGTAGTGACAAGGACTAATCAAGACACCACTGGTCTACAAAATAAATAACATGAACATAGAAATGACCGAACGTTACATCTATCTAAGACTTCTCAGGATAATCCACCACAATGACAATATAAAGCGGAAGGAAATTACAGAAATCAATCACGAAACAACACAAAAATACACAGAAAGATGGACAGCAAAATAAGCCAAATCAAAAGGAAACACAATACAATAGAGAACGCCAATAACTCAACTCTACATTGATTTGTTCACATCAGGCCTTAGCCATTAAAATCCATAGAGTGGTGGAAATCTTTAAACAATAGGTCATATGAAAAAGTTTTGGAAATAAAATTATTTTAGTATGGAAGAGTTTCCTTTGAAAACATACTTTCTCCAAAAGTAGTTATAAGTATATTTAATAGAGAGAATTACGTAAAACATAGTTTCTTTCAAAATACGAAACTTCCCAAAGATGCTTTTCCAATAAATGACTTCCAAATATCATTTTAGGCAAGACTAGTACTTTTCAAATATACCTTCAATGTAAAAGTCATTCAAATATTATCATTTCAAAACCATTGCTTCTTCAATAATACTTTTCAATAAAATCCCTTGATCAAAATCTCCTCAAGATTTATCCATCGAAACTCAGTCCATAACTCAGAAATTGCCATGCACAGGGGGAATATCAAATCTTGCCCATAAATGCAGTAAATAGAAAATAGGAATAACAGAAATAATAATGCATAAATACGGCACGGAATGTCCGTTCGTGCTAACATAACATAACATGGGACATAATGTCCCCTCGGGCTAACATAACATAACATGGCACGAAATGTCCCCTCGTGCTAACATAACATAACATGGAACAGAATATCCCCTCATGCTAACATAACATAACATGGCACGGAATGTCCCCTCATCCTAACATAACATAACATGGCACGAAATGTTCCCTCGTTCTAAATAACATAAACATGGTACAGAATGTGTAACGACCCGACCGGTCGTTTTGAGCTCTAGCATGTCGTTCAGCGATTTGAGGCCGTGGGCAGCTTCGTTTCAAGTATTATGACCCGTGGGCATGTTCGAAATTGAATTTCAGGAAGTTTAGAGTTGGTTTGGAAAGAAAATTCTCATTTCAGCAGCCTTGAGTTGGTGAAATCAACTAAGATTGGAATTTTGAGTAAACGATCTCCGAATCAGAATTTGAAGGTTCCAGCAGGTACGTGTGATGATTTCGGACTTGGGTGTATGTCCGGATCGGGTTTTGGATAACCCGGGAGTGTCTCGGTGTATATTATGGAAGTTAGCATTTTAGAAGTATTTTATGAATTTGGGGTTGGAGTGCATATCAGTGAGGTTGATGTCCATTTGGGATTTCGAGTCTAGGGATAGCTCCGTATGGTGATTCTGGAGTTGGGAGCGCGATCAGAAGTGAATTCGGATGTCCGGAGGTTATTTTGAAGTCATTTGGCTAAAGAAAGAAATTTGAAGGTTTTTGAGAAGTCCGGCCGGAAGTGGAAGCTTTGATATCGAGGTCGGAATGCAATTCCAGAAGTTGGAGCAGGTCCGTAATGTTGAATATGAATTGTGTGCAAAATTTGAGGTCAATCGGACGTGATTTGTTAGGTTTCGGCATCGGATGTAGAAGTTTGAAATTCTAAGTTCTTAAAGAATCAAATTTGAGTGCGATTCGTGATTTCAGCATTGTTTGATGTGACTTGAGGGCTCGAGCCAGTCCATGTCATGTTTTGGGACAGGCTGGTATAATTGGACAGGGTCCTGGGGGCCTCGGGTGGATTTCGGGTGGTTAACATATCAAAGTTGAAGTTGGAAGAAGGGATGAACTGCTGTCATCTGGTGCAACCGCACCTACGAGGCTTTGACCGCAGGTGCGGCTTGGGAGTTGCTGGTGCGAGTATGGGCTTGGCTTGGCTGGGAACCGCAAGTGTGATGGATATTCCGCACCTGCGAAGCTGCAGGTGCGGGCAGTGGGGGCGCATGTGCGATTTGGCTGGAATTGAGGGAAACCGCAGGTGCGGTGGATTTGGTCGCACCTGCGAGATCGCAGGTGCGTAGGAAAGACCGCAGATGCGGAAACTGCCTGGGCAGAATGTTTTAAAGATCGGGTTGATCCATTTCTCTCTCATTTTTCTTTGGGTTGAGATGATTTTTGGAGAGCTTTTCAAGGGGGATTTCACCAAGAATCAAGAGGTAAGTTTTTCTACTTGTTTCTAAGGTCAAATACAAGATCTTGCATGGATTTTTGAGCATGAAATTGGTAGGAAAATTGGAAAACTTTGAAGAAACCTAGAATATGGAAAATTTGGATTTTTAACCACGAATTGAGCATGAATATTTGAGTAACTTATATATTTGAGCTAGTAAGGTTGTGGGTAGAATGTGTCTTCGAGAATTTTGGATTTCCGGGCACGTGGGCCCGAGGGCATTTTGGTCATTTCTCCCAGCGGGGTTGGAAAAGTATATAATCTGAATTTATTGTGAGTATTGGGATGAATTTTCATTGCTTTGTCATTTATGTGGTAGTTTCTGAGCGTTGTGCGTCCGTTGGGGTCATCGGAAGGGATTGGAAGCCGCTGTTGGAATTTCGGAGTGAGGTAAGTCTCCTTTCTAACTTTGTGAGGGGGAATCTTCCCCCTAGGTGAATTAATTCAGTATATGATATTATCTTCGGGGGTTACGTACGCATGGGGTGACGTGATTCTGTGTGTAGCTACTATTATGCCATGTCCGGGTAGCCTAGGACCCACTAGCATGCTTTATGTGTGTACCTGTAACCCCGCCTGTAATATTAAACTGCTAATATGTCCGAAAACGTAATTGAATGTTTAAAAAGAAAAATAGATTTCATATTGTTAACCTTCTAAAAGAAAATTATTTATGCTGTGAATATATGTGTACCTGGACTGGATTGTATCATGGAGTACTACTAAACTGGACAAATGAGTTTCAAAAACAAAGATTTCAAAACCTATATTGCATGTTTCTCTTAATAAAGACTTTACCATTTTCCTGAGAAAAAGAAACTGTTTTCTTGATAAAATACGAATTTATTATGTGGATATGTATAACTTTGGGTGCCTGAGTCGCTTGAGTAATTCGCGAGCAGGAAAACCCTGTATTTGTGTATGTATTCTTATGAGCACCTGATTCGCATGTATGATTCGCCAGCAAAATAGCCGTACTATATTGAGAGGTGCACTTTTGGGACGGGCCGATCGATCCTCGGCAGTGCACATAGAGGATTATTATATTGAGAGACGCACTTTTGGGACGGGCCGATCGATCCTTCGGCAATGCATAGAGAAATACACTTTTGGGACGGGCCGATCGATCCTTCGGCAGTGCATAGAGAGATCGAGAGGCGCACTTTTGGGACGAGCCGATCGATCCTTCGGCAGTGCGTAGAGAGGTTGAGAGATGCACTTTTGGGACGGGCCGATCGATCCTTCGGCAGTGAATAGAGAGGTTGAATATCTTATGGCTCCGGCCGGTTGTCTTACCCTTGTGTGCGCATGACTATTTGGTACTATTCTATTGGTATTGGCTTGACATGTATTTGGGACAAAGGAAAGTGTACATTGTTGTTTATTCTTAGTGGTTACCTGGATTTCTGTACTTGATATGTACTCGTTGCTCACTATTTTACATGTCTATTGTATTTTGTCATATTCTGTCATATATTGTATTGTCGGACCTTAATAAGAGTCTAATTTTCCCCCTCGTCACTACCTCTCTGAGGTTAGGCGGGCGACTTACTGAGTACACGTTATTTTTGTACTCATGTTGCACTTGTTGTGCTTTTTATTGCACAGGTAATTTCATATAAATATGGAGGATTCAGAGACTTAGGTGAGCTGCACCATCCGGAGGTGATCCGCGGCTGGCAAAGTCACCGTCATACTGTATATATATATATATTTTTAAAAATTTCCTTGTCCAGTTGTATTTCGGACAGGCTTGAAGTGATTGTATAACTTCTTAGAAATTGCTCATGTACTTGTGACACCGGGTTCTGGGGATGTGTTGGGGTTTATTTCATTAAATTGAATTGATGTGCTGTCGTATTTAAATTTACTAAAATTTATTTATTTGATTATCAAATGCAAGAAAAAGGTAACGATTTCGAAAATATTAAAATTGGAAAGTTATTTCAATTAATAAATGGTTTGGTTTGCCTGACCTTGTGCCGGCGCCATCACGACCTTAGGGATTTTGGGTCGTGACAACATGGTATCAGAGCACTAGGTTCCCGTAGGTCTCACGATTCATGATCAAGTCTAGTAGAGTCTTGCGGATCGGTACGGAGACGTCTGTACTTATCTTCGAGAGGCTACAAGGCTGTTAGGAGTACTTCCCTTCTTGATTCTTCATCGTGCGAGTTGATTTCCTTGAGGCTTATGCCTATGTTCATTCCTACTCAATCTTACCCTTCGCAAAGCGCCTGCTATGGATCAGGGATTTGAGGAAATGGAAATGGTGCTACGAATGTAATTCGAGATGCTTCCATGGGTAAATGGGTGTGGTTGTTGTTATGGCCCTGCAGAAGGGAAAGATGTTGTTGTAGCTCAGTAAATGTGCTTCTGGGAGCCTTGAGGCTGTGCTCAGGTAGTGATGATGGTTGCAATGGATTTTCGCGTGGTGTTGATACGATCATAGAACGTTTGCCCGTATGTTAGGGAAGATGAATGGTTTGAAGGGAGGTCTTCTCAGAGTGTTATTTCGAGATTTCAGTGTTTTAGTTCCGGTAGAGGAAAGGCATTTGGATTCTGGATGGTGTTGTTGGAGTTGTTAAAGTAGTGAGACTGGGTATCTTCAAGTGAGATGGGATATGCACCTGTGACGGGGTAGTCGTCGTCGTTGATCAAATGGAATGTGTTAGGTTTGTCGGTGCTATAGTTTCTTCGGTTACGTGGGGTCAGAGTATTGAAAAGGAGTATTGACGAATGCGGTTAGCAAATAATGGTCCTGGAATGAGGCTAGGCGGTGGTTCCATTTCTTGGAGGCCAGGTGTAAGAAGCGGAAGTCGAGCAGTCGCAAAGTGGGGGAGCGTCAGCACATCTAGGAATTTGAAGATATTTGTTGCGCATTAATGGGTGACCATGAGGAGCGGACGAACTAGTAAGTTGGTAAATGAAGCAGGGCATAGCATGGAGTATTGAATTCACAGAGAGCGTGCATTTCAGCATCGCTGAGAGGTGCCAGCGGGTGATTTCTACATGTGGGTTGTCTTCTGGGGATAGGTTAGCAATGGCGGGGTTTGCAGGTTCTGTGAGAGGCCCTAGTGGCTAGTCAATTGGAGATAGAAGGTGTGAATGATGCTAGAGAATTCGAGTATTTAGGGAGTGCAAGCAAGAGAATTTGAAAGATTGGGATGGTGTGGCTGAGCAAGATCGTGTTATCAAAGGAGGAAGGATCTCAGCAGGGTCTAGAGTGGCGCAAGGAGTAGCCTCGGGTTAAGTGGGGGAGTCCCACATCTGCAGTTGGGTTGTAGGATGGTCTTTGCATGGGGTTGAGGACTTTCGGAGTGTGGGCGAGTTGTAAGGATAGTGACTCAGTCACGTGTTTCATTGAAAAAGGTGTTCCTGTGCTAGGAGAGCCCTGTTGTATTCGGGGCCAGCCAGAGTAGGTGACTCTCAATATTGGTCCTAGTGAGTTCAAAAGTTAAAGAATGCGGCAATTAAGGATTTCAGGCAGCAGTATGATCGAGAATCGAGCTTTTGCAGAGTAATCTCTGAGAGGAATGAGGACGATTTGAATGTTCTATGATATGTTTCAGTATACAAGATGATATTGGAGAAGGGAGAGAAATTGACTCCGGATTGAAGAAAATATTATCAGAGGGGTATGAGACGGGTTGCGGGATTCAGACAACATAGTCTCGTGAATCAATGTCACTCGGGATGAGTGAGGGTTGAGTTTTCTATGGGTTGAGGGAAGTTGTTATTACTCCTGAGGCAATTAATGATGATTAAAAGAAGATAGATTGATTAGCCATGGTTGGAATGGCACATTTGCGGCAGTGATTGGGTCCGTTAATGTGATTTTGGTTATGCATGTGGTTTGTGCCGGTGAGTGCGAGGCTTGTCGACCGTCGTAACGGATTTTATGTGGGAGCATTTGAGCGCTATGGCCTGTCAGGTATAGGCGGACCCCAGAGGGGTTATGGTGGTATGGACTACCATTTAAGGATTTGCAGGTTGGGCGATTGTGGGAATTCACTCGTGTGTTGAGGTAGTACTCCTGAATTGAGTTAAGTAAAAGGTTTCTATATGATGAAGTGTTCACTGTATTAGTGGTTCAGCAGTTATGATGGAATTCTTGTGCTACCTCATGTTGGTATGCTAAGTGCGGGAAGCAGTATGTAATTGGGAGTAAGAATCGAGATTTAGGTCCGATGCTTATAAGGATGTCATGCGCTCGGAAGAGCAAGGCAAAGTGAATTGAAAGTTCAGGGTAAGCTGGTGTTATCTTCAGTGTCACCTGAGATTGATATTCGGTGAAAGAGGTTTTGTACCCTGGTCATGGATCCTTGATGTGCTTTGCGGCCTTAGTTTGGTCAGTGTTATCGATGGGCAGACTTGTTGCCTTGTGTGGAAGGTCGTGGAAGCATGACCACGAAAAGATTGTATAAGGTATGACATGTAGTCACTTGATGGATTTCAGATTTGGTCCGAGTATAAAGAAGTGCAATATGGCTAATTGAGAATTTACGCCTGGAGGGCGTTCGGTTAAGTTGATTATGGATTATGGGGTGTTAGTCCCGGTGATGATGGTTGTTCTCGTGTATTATGAGGGAAGATGGGTTAATGTGGACCCAGACAAAATCTAATAGCTTAGTTGGTGCGAGCGAGGTGGCTCGATGCTTGTGGATGGATTTAAATATGATTATGGGCTCCGTATGAACCCAACATGTTCCTTTCAATAGAGCGCTTTTCATGGAAAGATATTAGAACAACGGGTGCTTATCCGTCTTCGTCGAATTCAGGTGTTATGGTGATTGTGCCGTGCGAGTTGTGAAACGGCTTGAAAATTTCCTATGTGTTGAGGTCCCGCGTGGTGAGGATGTTATGTGAGTAGGATAGCTCTTGAGATTTAGAGTGTGTGTGTATATATATATATATATATATCGCACCTCAGTTGTGCTTGAGTTATGTAGCCTACGACTTTATCAGTCTCCCCAGGATGGTATTATGCACTTAGCATGCTTTTGATCGATATTCAGTAAATTGTAATAGTGACCAAATCAGCTCTGTATATATTTCCTTATGTGAGTTTTATGTTATTTGGATCGAGTGGCACGTCGCCACAGTGATGTTATTTGGGATTGGGTGGCACGCCGCCACGGGTATGTTATTTGGATCAGGTTGCACGTTGCAACAGTGTGATGATGAGTAAGGTTCCCATATTTATTTTCTTATGTTTTAATTCCTATTTTTTGGTAAGAACTCATATTAGTTGCGTGAGCTAAGTAATTCTGTCCCGAGTCGTTTCTTATTATCATGTTCGAGTTATGACCTATTGGGCGATGTGGCATCATGTGAGGTTGTTGGTCATGTTGGTATGGTTTGTTGTCTAAGCATTTCGTACTGGGTGAGACGAGATTATCGGATCAGGGGACAGTGCGATGAGGTATTCAAGGATTTGTTAACTCTGCAGTTGAGTATGGATTTCTTCACATTTCCTCCATTGTGGTTATGTCGTCATCATTAATGCATGGTGTATGTATATTTGTTACGAGGTGCATTGGGTGCATCAGGTTCATAGACCTTGGCTATTAAGATTCAGGGAGCGTCATTGTGGTCAGATGATGAGTTGTGCGGTGCATGGGGCCGATTCAGCAAGGGTATGCAGTTATGATCTGGTATGTCGTGTGCTAGTTGATGCAGTGCTTATATATTGAACTAGGCCTAGCTAGAGAAATTTCAGGTGTTCGAATGAATACTGAGCTTATTATATGGAAAAATAAGAAATCTCCATATTGGATCAAGCTATTGTGCTCTACTGGGTTGTGGTAGCACGGGAAGGTTCCCGAGATGTTAAACAGTGATTTCAAATAACTCCAGAGAAGTTCTTAGCACGTTCGAGGACGAACGTCGGTTTAAGTGGGGGATAATGTAACGTCCCGACCGATCGTTTTGGGCTCTAGCGCGTCGTTCAATGGGTTGAGGCTGTGAGCAGATTCGTTTCAGGTATTATGACCCGTGGGCGTGGTCGGAATTGAATTTCAGGAATTTTAGAGTTGGTTTGGAAAGAAAATTCTCATTTCAGCAGCCTTGAGTTGGTGAAATCAACTAAGATTGGATATTTGAGTAAACGATCTCCGAATCAAGATTTGAAGGTTCCAGCAGGTTCATATAATGATTTCGGACTTGGGTGTATGTCCGGATCTGGTTTTGGATAATCCGAGAGTGTCTCGGCGTATATTATGGAAGTTATCATTTTAGAAGGATTTCATAAATTTGGGGTTGGAGTGCATATCAGTGAGGTTGATGTCCGTTTGGGATTCCGAGTCTGGGGATAGATCCATATGGTGATTCTAGAGTTGGTAGCACAATCGGAAGTAAATTCGGATGTCCGGAGGTTATTTTGAAGTCATTTGACTAGAGATAGAAATTTGAAGGTTTTTGAGAAGTTCGACCAGAAGTGGAAGTTTTGATATCGAGGTCGGAATGCGATTCCAGAAGTTGGAGCAAGTTCATAATGTTGAATATGACTTATGTTCAAAATTTGAGGTCAATCGGACGTGATTTGTTAGGTTTCGGCATCGGATGTAGAAGTTTTGAAATTCTAAGTTCTTAAAGAATCGGATTTGAGTGCGATTCGTGATTTAGGCGTTGTTTGATGTGATTTGATGGCTCGATCAAGTCCGTGTCATGTTTTGGTACATGTTGGTATAATTGGACGGGGTCCCGGGGGCCTCGGGTGGATTTCGGGTGGTTAATGGATCAAATTTGAAGTTGGAAGAAGGGCTGAACTGCTGTCATCTGGTGCAACCGCACCTGCAAGGATTTGATCGCAGGTGCGAAGCCCCAGGTGCGGCTTGGGAGTCGCAGGTGCGAGTATGGGATTGGCTTGGCTGGGAACCGCAGGTGCGATGGATATTCCGCACCTACGAATCCGCAGGTGCGATCAGTGAGGGCGCATGTGCGATTTGGCTGGAATTGAGGGAAACCGCAGGTGCGGTGGATTTGGTCGCACCTGCGAGATCGCAGGTGCGGAGGAAGTACCGCAGGTGCGGAAAATGCCTGTGCAGAATGTTTTAAAGATCGGGTTGAGCCATTTCTCTCTCATTTTTCTTTGGGTTGAGACGATTTTTGGTGAGATTTTCAAGGGGGGTTTCACCAAGCATCAAGAGGTAAGTTGTTCTACTTGTTTCTAAGGTCAAATACAAGATCTTGCATGGATTTTTGAGCATGAAATTGGTAGGAAAATTGGGAAACTTTGAAGAAACCTAGAATATTCAAAAATTGGATTTTTAACCACGAATTGAGCATGAATATTTGAGTAAATGATATATTTGAGCTAGTAAGGCTGTGGGTAGAATGTATCTTCGAGAATTTCAGATTTCCGGGTACGTGGGCCCGAGGGCATTTTGGTCATTTCTCCGAGCGGGGTTAGGAAAGTATATAATCTGAATTTGTTGTGAATATTAGGATGAATTTTCATTGCTTTGTCATTTATGTGGTAGTTTCGTAGCGTTATGCGTCCGTTGGGGTCATCGGAAGCGATTAGAAGCCGGTGTTGGAATTTCGGAGCGAGGTAAGTCTCCTTTCTAAATTTGTGAGGGGGAATCGTGCCCCTAGGTGAACTAATTCAGTATATGATATTATCTTCGGGGGCTACGTACGCACGAGGTGATGGGAGTCCGTGCGTAGCTACTATTATGCCATGTCCGGGAAGCCTAGGACCCACTAGCATGCTTTATGTGTGTACCTGTAACCCCGCCTGTGATATTAAACTGCTAATATGTCCGAAAACGTAATTGAATGTTTAAAAAGAAAACTAGAGTTCATATTGTTAACCTTCTAAAAGAAAATTGTTTCCACTGTGAATATATGTGTACCTGGATTGGATTGTATCATGGAGTACTACTAAACTGGACAAATGAGTTTCAAAAACAAATATTTCAAAACCTATATTGCATGTTTCTCTTAATAAATACTTTACCATTTTCCTGAGAAAAAGAAACGATTTTCTTGATAAAATATGAATTTATTATGTGGATATGTGTAACTTTGGGTGCCTGAGTTGCTTGAGTGATTCGCGAGCAGGAAAACCCTGTATTTGTGTATGTATTCTTATGAGCACCTGAGTCGCATGTATGATTCGCGAGCAGGCTAGCCGTACTACATTGAGAGGTGCACTTTTGGGATAGGCCGATCGATCCTCGGCAGTGCACAGAGAGGATTATTATATTGAGAGACGCCCTTTTGGGACGGGCCGATCGATCTTTCGGCAGTGCGTACAGAGATTGAGAAATGCACTTTTGGGACGGGCCGATCGATCCTTCGGAAGTGCATAGAGAGATTGAGAGGCGCACTTTTGGGACGGGCCGATCGATACTTCGGAAGTGCGTATAGAGGTTGAGAGATGCAGTTTTGGGACGAGCCGATCGATCCTTCGGCAGTGCATAGAGAGGTTGACTCTCTTATGACTCCGACCGATTGTCTTACCCTTGTGTGCGCATGACTATTTGGTACTATTCTATTGGTATTGTCTTGACATGTATTTGGGAAAAAGAAAAGTGTACATTGTTGTTTATTCTCAATGGTTACCTGGATTTTTGTACTTGATATGTACTAGTTGCTCACTGTCTTACATGTCTATTGTATTTCATCATATTCTGTCATATGTTGTATTGTCAGACCTTAGTAAGAGTCTAATTTTCCCCCTCGTCACTACCTCTCTGAGGTTAGACGGGCGACTTAGTGAGTACACATTGTTTTTGTCCTCATGCTGCACTTGATGTGCATTTTATTGCACAGGTACTTTCATAGCAATGTAGAGGATTCGGAGACTTAGGTGAGCTGCACCATCCAGAGGCGATCTGCGGCTGGCAAAGTCACCTTCATACTGTACTTATTCATTTTTTAAAATTTTCTTGTCCAGTTGTATCTCGGACAGGCTTTAAGTGATTTTATAACTTCTTAGAAATTGCTCATGTACTTGTGACACCGGGTTCTGGGGATGTGTTGGGGTTAATTTCATTAAATTGAATTTATGTGCTGTCGTATTTAAGTTTATTGAAATTTATTTATTTGATTATGAAATGCAAGAAAAAGGTAACGATTTCGAAAATGTTAAAACTGAAAAGTTATTTCAATTAATAAATGGTTTGGCTTGCCTGACCTTGTGTTCGGTGCCATTACGACCTTAGAGATTTTGGGTCGTGACAGAATGTTTCCTCGTGCTAAATAACATAAACATGGAACGGAATGTTCCCTAGTGCTAAATAACATAAACATGGCATGGAATGTTCCCTCGTGCTAAAAACGTAAACAACAATTTGACCAGGGAGATCAACAATAAGAACTATAAATCACAACATCTCGGCAAGGGAGTCAACGACGCAAACAATATCATCAACAGTATAATCAACAATAGAAATCATACCATCCCGGAAAGGGAGTCAACAATGAAAACAATATCATTAACAGCTTAAACGGTAATAGAAACCATAACATCTCAGCAAGGGAGTCAACAAGGCAAACAACATCATCCACAATGGAGTAATAAGAGAAACCACACAATCAGGATAAGGGAAAACAGCTATAACCAATCTCACTTAAGCAGTTAACTTCACGGACTAAACTCAACTTCAACAAAGGTTCAGTAATAGGAAACATCAGGAAATACCAATAACATAAATGTCTAACAATTAGACCTAAGTAGCACTTAAAGGAATAGCCATATAAATCACAATGTAAGACTCACGGGCATGCTTGACTCCAACGAATAAATGTTCCAACTACGGCTAGTTGACTATAAGTCTAGATGACACTAATTATAGTCAATTAGGCAAGCTAGGAAGAAAATATAGCATGATGATAAGAAAAGTAGAATATTCAGTTAAGTCAAGTAAAGTAAAATAGCCAACGAAGGAATCCAAAGACAAGTAATTCTAATTTAAACAGGAAGGGATGAAATTAACAACCAAGGATTCAAATGTAACAATTACAAATCATACACAGGTAATATAAGAACCTACGAATCCTAAAAGGACAATCTAATTGCAAATAAGTCCGAGTACGCACTCGTCACCTCGTATACACGGACCACAATCAACAAAGAAGACTCAATCATAAGGGGTACTTCCCCCACACAAGGTTAGGCCAGATACTTACCTCAAAGACGACAATCCGGTACTTAAAAATAGACTTCTCGGGCGGAAAGACCTCCGAACGGCTTACAATCAACTAAAGCAACTTCAAAATACACATAAATAGTATAAGGAACTATTCCAAATAATAAAGTTTCAATCTTTACAAAATTATAAAAATTGACCCAAAAGTCGACCCCCCGGGCCCGCACCTCAGAACCCGACAAATTTTAAAAATTCCGGTTACCCATTGCAATATGAGTTCACCCATACTAAATTTATCCAATTCCGATAACATTTGATCTTTCAAATCATGATTTTTCATTTTAGAAACTTTCTTTCAAAACCCACAATCTCCTCAATCCAAAACACAAATTAAATGATGAAAACAAGAATTAATTCATGAAATATAATTAATTCTAGTGGAAGAACACTTACCCATTCGATTTTTGTGAAAATCCCTCAAGGAATCGCCCAAAACCGAGTTCTAGAAGTCAAAATATGTATAAAATGGTGAAACCCCCGATTTTGCAAACTTATATTCTGCCCAGGTGTTTTGTGAATCGCGATCGCGGGGATCAAGGCGCGATTGCATAAAGGAAAAATATCACAGGTCAAAAATGCTCTACGCGATCGCGGAATAGCTTATGCGATCGCGTATAAAGAGTAGGCTGGCTTCCACAATCGCGGATAGATTCCTGCGAACGCGTAGAAGAAAAACTGGGCACTTCAAATTTACACTATGCAATCGCGTCTAAGGCTATGCGATCGCATAGAAGGGAGGGACAACAGTCATAACAACAGCAAAAACCAGATTTTTTTCTAAGTTTCAACACCTCGACGCCTATCCGAAACACACCTGAGCCCTCGGAGCTCAAAACCAAAGATACACACAACCTCAAAAACATCCTACGGACTTACTCGAGTAATCAAATCACCAAAATAACATCATAAGCATCGAATTGACCTCAAGATAAGTGAAATTTCTCAAAACTTCTTTAAACACCAATTTTTTTTGCATTTAAGGTCGGAATCACGCCAAACGAAGTCCGTTTCATAGAAAACTTCACAGATAAAACATATAAATCATATCAAACATGTATCGCGCCCCGGAACCAATATACGGGCCCGATACCACAAGTTTTACATAACATTTTATTTTCAAAAACCTTTATATTTTCAGAAAATAATTTTCTTTAAAAATTCATTTCTCGGACTTGGGACCTCGAAATTCAATCCCGGGCATACGCCCAAGTCCTATATTTTCCTACGGACCCTCCGGGACCGTCAAATCACGGGTCCGGATCCGTTTACCAAAAACGTTGACCGAAGTCAACTTTATTCAAAATTCTAATACAAATTATCATTTTTATCAGTTTTTCACATAAAGGCTTCCCACCTACACGCTCGGGCTTCGCACACAAATCGAGGTGATATAGAAGGAGGTTTTTCACGACCTCGAAACACAGAATTTTCTAGAATATACGGGATGACCTTTAGGGTCATCACATCCTCCCCCTCTTAAACAAACGTTCGTCCTCGAACATGCCAAGATTCACTTTGAACTCACCCAATCAATGATTGTACGCTTCTAACACATACCCGCGGGTGATCCCACGTCACCCAAACCCTCATAAGCCGGATGATACAATCATAATCGCAATATAGCCTTCACATTCATCGATAAGCGTCGTACCTCTACTTCTAACCCTCTACTCATTTACAAAAGACCCGATTCTAAATCAATATCCGGCATTAGCCTCAATCAGCTACATCAACTCATGACTACACCCACAAGGCACGACCACACAACGCAGTGCATCAAATATAGGCTCATATAACACTTTTGATCACAATAGCTGTCCGAAATCAACTCGACATTGGCTATCGGCCTCACATCAGGAGGAACTCTGTTTCCAAACCCCATAACACTGGTAATGATGCAATGAACACGAAAACTTCATTATTAAACACCCGAATCACCAAGACACAACTAACACCACCAAGCACACATCCCGCAAGCTAAAAACTAAGGGAGCACATAACGAGAATGACTGAATATGGATATAGAAACATATAAAGGAACTATCAAACAAGTCCATAGGCATAACTCTCTACCAATACTGACTTACCATGAGCAATATAACAAGGAAGAAGCAAAGCATATGAATAAATCACAAGGATTCCATCCTGATAAAATCTCACCGCGATATTCAGCCCGGTCTAAATATATCGAATCACAAATATCACGAGGACCTCACCCTCAACTCTGAATCACATACCAAAAATATATCATACCAATAGAAATTTCTCCATTAACTCATCTCAGCTGATAAATTCATAATGCTAGCTGGTCTCACATCTTGATGGAGTATCAAATCACAAATCGTAAACAAAATACTCGGGAAAGTCACATAAAGCTTACCACGAAGAACAACAAGGACTCACTGCCAGTCTCACCACTATCAAGAATGAAATGAAAAATGATAGACACTGACTACTACTCATAAATCTCCCAACAGGAGCAAACACAAAATGAAGTGCAAAACATGGAACTCACTCATAAATGAAACAACAAATAAGGGAACTCGTCCCGACCAACAGAACTATAATGAATTACAATTGATGCCTCTCTGAAACATATCAAAACATACTTGTGTGATGATATCTGGCACATAGACCTCTATTTTACTATATGAAACACAACAATGGGTCGGGTATCCCCCTCTTAGGGGCCCTCTGCTCACCTGAATACCCTGCTACCCACACCTACTTGAATCCTGGAACGATCTCTCACCCTGTAGCTAACATCTCCCCACTGAAAATAATCTCGCTGCCGACCTGGCTGTGGAAAAACATACAATACGAATCCTCTGAGACCCATGAGTACCTGAAATCCCATGCGAAGCTGGTAATGTAAACTGAGCTGGTTGACCCACAAAACTTCTACTGTGTCGTACCTTACCTCTATAATACGGACCAGTAGATTCCTCCGATCTACGAGGCCACATTGCCTCCCTGAACTCTCTCCCTGATCTCGTATGTCCTCTCGCTCCCAGTACCACATGCTCTCTAACCGGCGAACGATCCCCACTATCTGCTGAAATGAGGCATCCTACTCTAACTCTCGAGTCCCGCTAAACCGAATATCATGCCTCAATCTCCCAAATGACTCTACGGACTCATCTCCTAACTGAAGCAACCAAGCGAAGTTCATCTCTGGCCCACTCACTGAATCTAACGGCATGCTCCAATAGTGACACAGCGCCCTGATGCAACTGCTCAAACTCCGTGCGCCGTACATCCTGAAGAAACTGGGGTGCAACCTTCCTCAAAGCATCTCCGACAACTGAATCCATGCTAGTGAAGATAACTCGGCCAGGTGACCCCATCTCATATGCTGTCTTTACTGATCAACCCACTACTCTGGACCTGAGACGTGACAAAAGCAATCCCGCTCGTCTCCACATTACCCAAAGTACGAAGAATATAGTGACACTCATCTAGGAAACCCTGGGCACCATCTTCCGCCAATCCACTGAAAGATATAAGGGTGGTACTTCTTGTACCTCTACCGTCCAAGGTATTCTTCCTCCGATGCTACTATCCTAACCACAGGCTGAACTGAAACCACATGTCGTGCTGCCATAAAAACTGGAACCTGACCAATATGACCTTGCTACTCTGGAGTGTAAACGGTGGGAGTCTGAACTCCTCCCCTATTCTGTGAAGCAACTGGCGCACTAGAATCAACCCTACCTGAGTCAATGTACCACTTATACTCAAAACTGCGCTCGGTTCTCCTGAACTCTTGTCTAACAAGGCACCCCCAGCACCTGTTCCCCAACTAGAATTACTGGTGACTCCTCAACGTCTGCTCTGGTAGGCATCTTAACTACGGCACGTGCTCCTCGTTGGCCTCTGTCTCTGACCCTTGCGACACTTGCTTCGGGGTAACATCATCAGGAACCGTCGTTCGTGTCCTCACCATCGGTGAGAGAATGGAACGATAACTTCAAACTTCAAGATCAATAAACTCGCACGATAGGAATGAAGGAAGTGAAATTTTCCTAATAGTTCCGTAGCCTCACGAAGATAAGTACAGACATCTCTGTACCGATCCGCAAGACTCTACTAAACTCGCTTATGACTCGTAGCACCTATGAACCTAGAGCTCTGATACCAACTTGTCACGACCCAAATTCCCCTCTGTAGGGTATCGTGATGGAACCTTGTCTTAGGGACTAGGTAATCCCAACAGTTAATGAATAACAACAATAATAAAAGAAGGCTAGCAGTCTCGATATAAAATCTCAACAGAATGTACAAACTTTCCTAAAATCGGTAGTACAAGTCATAAGCTCTACGAATCTTCTAATACTTCTAAATACATATATTTGGAAATAAATACAACAGTGTATGAATAATAAATATAAAGAAGGTGACTCCGATGCCTGCGAACGCGGCAGCAGGTTACCTTGAGTCTGCTCGACAATCATCCACACAGCTACTACAATATATACCTGGATCTGCACAAAAAAATGTGCAGAAGTTTAGTTTGAGCACACCACAACGGTGCCTAGTAAGTATCAAGATTAAACTCGGTAGCAAGACAAGGACTAGTCAAGACACCATTGGTCTACAAAATAAATAACATGAATATAGAAATGACCGAATGTTACATCTATCTAAGACTTCTCAGGATATCCACCACAATGACAATATAAAGCGGAAGGAAATTATAGAAATTAATCACGAAACAACATAAAAATACACAGAAAGATGGACAGCAAAACAAGCCGAATCGAAAGAAAACACAATACAATAGAGAACGCCAATAACTCAACTCTACGTCGGTTTGTTCACATCGGGTCTTAGCCATTAAAATCCATAGACTGGTGGAAATCTTTAGACAACAGTTCATATGAAAAAGTTTTGTCACGACCCAAACTGATGGGCCGCGACGGGAACCCGGTACCTTACCCAACCGAGTGCCAACGTAACGTATCTTTCCTACTACATCATTACATACACATGACATACGGGCCTAATAGGCCAACATAATCCTTTATAAACTCAAAACATAGGCCGGTCAGGCCGTACAGTCCTTTATATACACAACATATGTCTACAAGCCTGTAAGAGTACATAAATGTCATAAAAGTCGGGACAGAGTCCCGCAATACCAAACAATACATGTCAAAATCATACTAACCAAACAAGCATCTCCGAAGCAAATGGAGTGCACCAACATCTTCCGCTAAGCTGATAGCCTACTTGGAGGGGTCTCGACCTGTCTATCGGGACCTGCGGGCATGAAACGCAGCGTCCCCAAGAAAAAGGGACGTTAGTACGAATAATGTACCAAGTATATTAGGCACATAAATAAATACATAAGAGACATGGATGACATATAGAGTACGTGACTCAACCTGTAAGTATAAATAACTTTGTAAATCATAAATTACTTTTAGCGTCATGCATATGCGTATGAATGTCATGTCGTGCATAGGTACATATTTCATAACATCATCAGCCTCTGAGGGTATCCCATCATATCATATCGGCCATTGTGGAAAAAATCATTATCGTATACTAGCTGATCAGGTGGTGGTGCGTATATAAAGCCATAACTTTTCCCATATCCCATATACATATATATACATACATATATACGCATATATAATGCCGTTTGAATATACAAACATATATACGCGTATATAACATCGTTTGAACCATATTTCAACCACTGTGGGCAACATCATCATCATATACCAGCTGATCAGGTGGTGGTGCGTATATAATGCCGTAACCTTTTCCCATATCCCATATAAATATATTTACATATATACGTGTATATAACTCCATCTGGTCATGGGTCAATGCAAATGAATGAAATGCATGAAAAGTACGTTAATAAAATCTTTCGGAGCTTCATAAGGCCATTTTGCCTTTGAGTAATATCATAAAGTAAACTTTTTTCAACTTTCATATTTTTCTGAGACCCATGAACAGATGGTAAAATATTATGACACATGGAAATTCGAGAACATAGATATCTCTAATACTTCTATGAATAGAGTCATTTATGGAATTTGTGCATTTGCACGTTTCGTTCGTATCACATGGATCATGCCAAAAGAAAGAAGGGATAGCCTTAACATACCTGAGCCTTTCTTGACAAACCCTCTAACATACTTCAATTGCGCCAAAACACATAACGGCGGAATCGAAATAGGGAACGACCAAATTTAATCACAACAATAGCGCAACCCGGATGCCTACCAAGTGCTCCATCGTTTGTAATTTGATACTATAGTATAGAAATGTTATGATTTCCCTTCAATATTTCTAACGTGAATCTCTAAGTTGTGACAAATCCACTTTAATCCTCCACAATATGACATATGTGCAAGACTTTGAAGAGTCATTTTAATTATAAGGAGGGGGGTGCCACGTTTTTGGGCCTTTTAGGCCTTATCCCAAGGTCTTAATTACCCAACTAATGTCCAATTTAACTAATTAATCCCCATTAACCAATAATCAATCAATTACTCATATAATTAAGAATTATCTCAACTTACATAAAATACTACTCACTTTTACTATACTTTATACACCTTACTATCATGACCATGTGGTACCTTATACGGTACTAGTCCATCAATGCCGGGTATTTTAGTTCGGATCGTATTTTATCCCAAATTATCAAACTTCGATGAAATTCATTTTATTCAATTTGCTTTCCCTCTCACCTTCACGAATTTACTTATCACTTATTTGAAATATCCTAATGCTTATAATTTCCAAATAATCTTGTCCTTGAATCTAAGTCAATTATCTTATGACAATTTCAACGTAAAATACTGCAGGGTGCAACATCGTCGTAACTTATTACTGCGGAGCGTAATATCACCGTAATGTAATACTGTCGGGTACAACACTGTCGTAAATTAATACTGCAGGACGTAATATTGACGTAATATTGCGGGGCGTAACATTATTCCCCTCTTTGGAACATTCATCCTCGAATGTTGACTGATGCTCTTATCATTTTCGTAACTTATAGCTCTTGTGAATACCTTAATACTCTTCTTTCCATTTGAGAAGTTTCTCTGTGAATAAATTCAAAGTCTGGGGTATTCCCCATTTTAGTCTTTTTGCTCATATCATGACCTGTGGTCGAAATCTTCCTAATCTCGTAAATGTTACTACCTTTCATCATGCAGGCTATACCATTTTTGACCTTGTAAGTGTGCCCAATCTCTAGGATTCATATGTAGAGCTTGATAAGATGTCCCTTTGGGAATATATGAGTATAATGAAGTTCTTCGCTCGGTACTTTGTTGAATTTACGAATATTGCTATATCTCATCGCATAGGTCTGTTTATCCATCCATATGAATTTACTGTCATAATTCTTACTTTAATTTATCGTTGCTGAGGTCTGCTACCAAATCCCAGCTTACTCTCGTTGCTTATTCCATATATATAAATTTAAGTCCTTTAATGCTTCCTCGTTACTGCTCATCTTTAGAATGACGGTCCGATCTCATCTCATATTTTGTGACTTTTGTCCATCTATTGTTGATTCACCTTAATATTGATCTACAATATATCACTGATAACTTGAAACTTCTTACGTAATACTTTGCTGCTAGGGCTTACGTTACCTCAAGGAATATCCCAAGTGATTCCCATAATCGTATTTCATAGTGTCTCAATGTGATTCACCTTGTGGGGTATCCTAAACTCGTGCCGCCAGCGAAATCTTTTCTTCTTCTCTTTTTTTTATTAAATTCATTAATCAAACGAAGGCCCAAAAGTCATCGTTATCTGTCACAATATCCTCATTTTATTCCCAGGTCAGCATTTCATTCCTTCTAAATGCTATTAATCTTCGACTCTTTTGAGTTCATTAGGGCTATAATGAGTTTTGTATAACATAGAGAAATTGTCTCTCTTATGGTATTCATGGGCTTAATCCTAAAGACTTATCCATTCTCGTCACTTTTTCACTTGCCTTTCCTCATCCTTACTTATGTTTTCTTAAAACTTTGTCAATCTACCCTTAGCTTGCGACCTACACATATCCATTTATAAACTTTCCTTCAACTTTATTGCACCATAGATTTCCTTATGTTATTCTGGAACGTCAAGAAAGACATCACATCATCTCCAACTTTTCTCTATTCTCTTAACTAGATCTCTCGGTACCTAGAAATCATAGGCTGGAAGACATGCTGCTATCATTCTCGGTTATTGGATCCCTGTGCTTATAGACTTTTATCCAAAGTATGGACTATTCACGATTTTCTACCTTTGAGTATCTCGTACGTTGTTGACCTTTACCTTACTTACCTTAAAATCTCGCATTGTATCTTCTATCTCTTTCGTGACCTCCCTTCCACCTAGGTGTAATTATCGTCCATAACTTGAAGCTCTTATTAATATATTCACACCTCTGGTATATATACAATCGGGTGGGAGCTTCATGCTGACTTCTTATGAGGTTGGTACTTCTTCTAATTGGCTTTCTTGTAGAGCCATTATATATTATGATTGTTGTGTTACTTCTCTTGAACATTTGATATTAGGAGTGATTCTATCATGTTCTCCAGCACAACTTCTATAATTTTTCTAGGTCCAATAATCAGACTCTTGATTTACTTCGGTGATGTAATTATTTAGTTTCTTCTTCCTTCAGATCAGCCTTTACGTAGGCTTAACTATCTTCCGATCTATGGCTCATGGTATCAGTTATTACTTTAGCATTTCATGGGCGTTATGGAATATCCATGATACAATCTTTTAACAATTCAATCCTTTGTCTATGCCCTGAGCTTAATTCTTTCTTTAAACTTATACTGGAGTCTTCTATGGTCGTATGATTGTCAACAAATATGTTTCCTGGCTAATGCTCCAAAATCTTAAGTGTATCCATAACGTACTAGCTCTGGATCATTGATAAAATAATTCTTTTGTTCCATATTAGCTTTCTTTCAACGTAAGCTATTACTTTTCCTGATCTTTTACCCCTTGTTGCGTCCATACTTAGCTTATATTAGTGCCCATATATATTGAAATTCCATACAACTCATATGATCCTGAATATCACTTCTGATTTTACTCTCTGTTCATTAGCCACGGTAGGTTCCACTTTCCTTTAGAATGCTTACAATGTATTGTTGTTATACAACCATTTCCTCTTTAGGTCTTTATGCTTAGGTTGAAGCTTCTTTCTTATCTCCTCAGCTAGTCTTTCGTTGTAGTATTTAGGGAGAACCATTGACTCTCGTAAAGTTGTGAGCTTATTACGGACCTTGTTGATGTCCTTACTTGCCTATAATCGTCCGTAGTTTCTTACTTTCATGCCCGTGTGCTTGTATGGTTGCTTCTGAACGTTTTTAGGCCTTTTAGGCCTTATCCCAAGGTCTTAATTACCCAACTAATGTCCTATTTAACTAATTAATCCCCCATTAACCAATAATCAATCAATTACCCATATAATTAAGAATTATCTCAACTTACTTAAAATACTACTCACTTTTACTATACTTTATACACCTTACTATCATGACCATGTGGTACTTTGTACGATACTAGTCCATAAATACCAGGTATGTTAGTTCGGACCGTATTTTATACCAAATTATCAAACTTCAATGAAATTCATTTTCTTCGATTTGCTTGCCCTCTCACCTTCACGAATTTATTTATCACTTGTTTGAAATAGTCTAATACTTATAATTTCCAAATAATCTTGTCCTTGAATCTGAGGTCAATTATCTTATGACAATTTCAACGTAAAATATTACAGGGTGCAACATCGTCGTAACTTATTACTACGGAGCGTAATATCACCGTAATGTAATATTGTCGGGTACAACATTGTCGTAACTTAATACTACAGGACGTAATATTGACGTAATATTGCGGGGCGTAACAAGTTTTGCAAATAAAATCATTTTAGTATGGAAGAGTTTCC
This sequence comes from Nicotiana paniculata, assembly GCA_005239505.1. Classification (NCBI taxonomy): domain Eukaryota; kingdom Viridiplantae; phylum Streptophyta; class Magnoliopsida; order Solanales; family Solanaceae; genus Nicotiana; species Nicotiana paniculata. The sequence continues at coordinate 65,725 of ML315470.1, forward strand.
TTTGAAAACATACTTTCTCCAAAAGTAAATATAAGTATATTTAATAGAGAGAATTACGTAAAACATAGTGCCTTTCAAAATACAAAACTTCCCAAAGATGCTTTCCCAATAAATGACTTCCAAATATCATTTTAGGAAAGACTATTACTATTCAAATATACCTTCGATGTAAAAGTCATTCAAATATAATCATTTCAAAACCATTGCTTCTTCAATAATACTTTTCAATAAAATCCCTTGATCAAAATCTCCTCAAGATTTATCCACCAGAACTCAGTCCGTAACTCAAAAATTTCCATGCACTACACGGGGAATATCAAATCTTGCCCATAAATGCAGTAAATAGCAAATAGGAACAACAAAAATAATAATGCATAAATACGGCACGGAATTTCCCTTCGTGCTAACATAACATAACATGGCACAGAATGTCCCCTCGTGCTAACATAACATAACATGGCACAGAATGTCCCCTCATGCTAACATAACATAACATGGCACGAAATGTTCCCTCGTTCTAAATAACATAAACATGGCACGAAATGTTCCCTCGTGCTAAATAACATAAACATGGCACGGAATATTCCCTCGTACTAAATAACATAAACATGGCACGGAATGTTCCCTCGTGCTAAATAACATAAACAGAAATTTAACCAGGGAGATCAACAATAAGAACCATAAATCACAACATCCCGGCAAGGGAGTCGACGACGCAAACAGTATCATCAACAGTATAATCAACAATAGAAATCATACCATCCCGACAAGCGAGTCAACAATGAAAACAATATCATTAACAGCTTAAACGGTAATAGAAACCATAACATCCTGGCAAGGGAGTCAACAAGGCAAAAAAATCATCAACAACGGAGTAATAAGAGAAACCACACAATCCCGGCAAGGGAAAACAGCTATAACCAATCTCACTTAAACAGTTAACTTCACGGACTAAACTCAACTTCAACAAAGCTTCAGTAATAGGCAACATCAGGAAATACCAATAACATAAATGTCTAACAATTAGAACTAAGTAGCACTTAAGGAAATAGTCATATAAATCACAATGTAGGACTCACGGGCATGCTTAACTCCAACGAATAAATGTTCCAACTACGACTAGTTGACTATAAGGCTAGATGACACTAATTATAATCAATTAGGCAAGCTAGGAAGAAAATATAGCATAATGATAAGAAAAGTAGAATATTCAGTTAAGTCAAGTAAAGTCAAATAGCCAATGAAGAAATCCAAAAGACAAGTAATTCTAATTTAAACAGGAAGGGATGAAATTAACAACCAAGGATTCAAATGTAAAAATTATAAAGCAAACACAGGTAATATAAGAACCTACGAATCCTAAAAGGCCAATCTAATTGCAAATAAGTCTGAGTATGCACTCGTCACCTCGTATACACGGACTACAATCAACAAAGAAGACTCAACCCCCACACAAGGTTAGGCCATATACTTACCTCAAAGATGACAACTCGGTACTCAAAAATAGACTTCTCGGGTGGAAAGACCTCCGGACGGCTTACAATCAA